>OX443564.1:49673684-49952078 GCA_949372485.1 Cheilosia soror | reverse complement strand
ACGAATACAAAAGAAATTAATTCCTTTAAAAAAATAAAAAGAATCGTGGCCTCTTCTCTCGCTCTTGTTTTGGCGTCTATGGTGGTGGTGGAGCTCCCCACCCCTCACACTCTTACTCATTCCCACGATGATCCCATCCCGGCAAGGCTGCAACCTATAAGCACACAACACCCGTTTGGAGTGGGTGCGGTCGACGGGTGGCCCGGGACATGCAAAACAACACAAGGGCGCTACTTGAAATGCTAATAGCTGATGGGTTTCAGGTTTTCCACTTCTTCTCTTCAAAAAAAAAGAAGAAAAAAACGATTTCCACTTTTTTTTTGCTTCATTTCCTGACTGCGATTCTTTTCTTTTGGCCAAATCGAGCTTTGCACCACGCTGTGACGATGGCGGCGGCGGTGGTGGAGTGCGACGACGAATGAAGGAACATTTGTCGAGGCATTTTTTTGTCAAGAGGGCTTGCTTGTGATGACAATTGTTTTTGGATTGAACAATACGTGCAAGAATCTCGGGGATGTGTTGGCTTTGGGTGCTCCTTGATGAGTGATGGTCCTACAACACATGCCGCCGAATAGGCCGAGACAGTCGCTCGAACTCCTATTGGTTCCAAGTTCATCGAAAGGATTACAAGAAGGATCCCAAATAGCCACCACCGACTATTATAGGAATATAAGGCAAACAGGGATTGGCTTCTATTTCAATCGAATTGGGTATTACAAAGGAAAAAAAAAAAGAAGTAGCTTACCAACACGTTCACCGTTTCTTTATGCGAAAAAAAAGTTTTCCCAACTTTTTATGAGTTTGAATACCTATCTACAGCAAGACATACACTTGTCGGATATTAAATTAAAGTTATGTGGAATTTGTAAAACGGACTACGTTCACATTCCTACCAAGGACTATCCACATTTATATTGATCATAAAATTCAATGGCATAGAGGGAGGCTATTATACAGGGTGCCCTTAAAAGTGTTTATAGGCATTTCTTTGACTTTGAAATAAAAAAAGAGAATATTGAACCCCAATTCTTAACGATAAGTTGTGCTGAAAATTGAGCGAAAGTTGTCAAATAATTGTCCAGTAAAATAAAAAAAAAAAACCTTTCCAAAATACGATCGGTCTGCAGAGGAGAAAAAAAAACGACACCACTCTGAAGTCTGAAGTAATGCGAAGGCGGTTCCAGAGTAGATGGTGTCAACCTAAAAAGTGAAAATGGACTAAAGGTGGTTTTTAAGTCTCACACTACTTGAAATAGGGAGAGCCTCTCCCCACTCCCTTGGACAGTGATAGTAAATCGATAGAATGTTTCCATTCTATAAAATGTCAAAAATAACGAATACAAAAATTTCCTTGTGAGAAAGTGAAGAACAAAATGTACATTACCGCAGTTTTTATTGTCGTTTGTTGTAAACATAATCAAAGTTTGGACTTAAGTCTCATGCAGGCATGTCCCTGCGACCAATAGCAATAGGGTGAACGTGTGGAAAATCACAGAAATATGTATGTTAAAATACACAATATTTTAACTACATTTATATTCTGTTGTGAGAGCATTAGGACTTTTTTTTTGTGAAAGGAAACGAGGCCAGTTTTGCCAGATGCGGCTCTGAAATGGACATACTTACTATGAAAGACAACAACGCAGCTAAAGGCATCATTGACATTGTCACATTAAACTTAGCTAAAGAACGACGATAAACAACACTTCCGGTTGTACTATAACTCACGGCTTGTGGCCCGTAATGGCCCGTCAAAATCCTAAAATCTATTGATAGAAACCAAATCCGAGTGCTCGTCGGGGTAATAACCGAACACAGCATCATTGGAAACATGGCCAGAAGACTAGGTATCTTTACAAATGACTTCTGCAGAAGCTGCAGAGATGAAGAGGGAATAAAATCTGTTGAACATCTCCTGTGTCACTGCCCAGTCCTCCAAGAACGCCGGGTACTCTTAAATAGGAGCACGGTTCTCCGACGGCTTGGAAGATCTAGCAATGATACCTCTATCAGATTTAAGAAGATTCATCAACAGATGCAAATGGTTTTGTTAGTTGCATGTCTTTCCCTGTACTATAAAAGCGTGATCACAATGGGCTTCAATGGCTTCTGGGTGAAAATTGCATATATTGCAAACTGTCCCTCTAACCTAAATTAACCTACCTAAGATTTTTTTTTAAAGACATAATTATAAGAAATCTAAAAATCTCAACTATTTGGTGAGTATCAAGTATTAACAGGTACCTATCTACATTTTTTTTAAATGAGAGAACTTTTTACAAATTCTTCAAACTATTATTGGTTGATGAATACCGACTACTTACTAACAATTTTATTAAAAATATTATTTGATTGTTTTAAATCCACTTAATATTTTTGTTACACCTTGTTAAAGATTTTATCTAGATAAACTTGCCCACAACTATACAAAATATAAGTGGATATCGAAGGTCTTTTGGTTGTTTATTGATAGGTTATGTGTTCAAATCTCTTAACATATCTCAAGTCACAAAATGAATCAAAAATTATTGAAAAAAAAACTATGTACTTACGTCCAGTTTCACAGTACGAGGTTAGACTTTATTCACGGTTTAAACTTGCGTTTTATATTTATTTTTAATTTTGTGTTTAATTCTATGCTGAATTTCATACACAGTTTAAATTAAACAGTATTCAACCTAATCGTTTAAATTTATTGCGAAATTATATCTAACTAACTAGTATATAGTATCTAACATTTTTACGAAGTCTAAATTTTAGCCTCCATGGCGAACATTTTCAATTAAAATTATCTATTGCGACCTACCAAATATTTAAGCTGAAGGTTTAAAATTGTTATTATTATTAAAATAAAAAAAATAAAAATACAAATTTGGGAAAAATGTGTGTCCGTCTTTTTTTGCTAATTTTATTTAACTTCAAAAAATGTATTGCCTATTATGTTTGTGTAAAAAAAATAAGAAAACAAATTATTTTGACAATCCATGTGAAACCGAACACTTCGATATTGGTGTAGCTAAAATAGAATTTATACTCGTACTGTGAAACTGTGCATAAGAATCAAAGCCAACTGCGGATAATGCTATAATAGTTTGGACATAAACATTTCGTAAGTGGGCGCAGTAGCGCAGTGGTTAGTGGGCTGGACTACTGTGCGAGGGATCCCAGGTTCGATCCCCGGAATAACACAAATTACATCTTAAAGTTTTTTCTACTGCGCCACCTCTCGCGAACGTCAGACAAACATCCGAGAGTATGACTGTCATGAAAAAGCTTCTCAATTAAGCCGTTCGGACTCGGCATAAAATTGTAGGTCCCTTCCATACGTCCCAAAAATAGAAACTCACACAAAACGAATGATTGCGAGAAGCTAGGCCTTGGGTGTCACCCGCCTGTTGCGCCACCTATTTATTTATTTTTAAGTAAAGTTACCCGAACGCCAATCTAAATATTTCACGTGGAGTTGGAATTTTATGTCATCTATCGATTGTCGTTTTCAAAATTCAAAAAAATTACATAAACTGTCACTTTAATTGTGTTAAACTAATATTTTTTCAATTTAGTTAGCTGTATGTTGAAAAGTTAGAGCAAGCTTTTTAGTTTCAAGCTAAAGTGTAACTGATGTAAATTTATTCCTACACAAATTGACAATAATTTGGGTCATAGTTTTTAAATTTAAGTCCAGCCCAGCTCCCTTGCAAATATGTCTACAAAAATTAAATAAAAAAAGAAAAGTCGCTAACAAGGTCGATATGTACTGCTGTTTACTCTGAATGTTATATTGCATATACGGGGGCGTATACGTAACCAATCTGAAGGCAATAACGCCCAAGGATTTAACACACAAATCGGTTTGGAAATAACACACAAATCGGGTTGGAAATAACGCCCAAAAAATGCCTAACGCTCAAAAATGAAAAACAATATGGAAATAAAGCCCCACAAAAATTTGTAGTTTAATACATATGGGGGCATGCTGCCCCTGCAACCCTCCTGTTTGGGGTTACTTTCGAATTTAGAGTATGTGCGAAAATGGGTATAAGCAAGAATTCTATATGTACAAACTCACGCCTACTTCAAAATCCAACAGAAACCACGCAAGCAGGGGGGAGGGGTTACAATGGGTGCAGAATGGCCCCCACTACTTATGCTACTGTTTATGCACTCCCACTTATTATTTTGGGACTTACTGCTTGTCATGAAAACGAACCCTGGAAAGGAAATAACATCCAAAATGACGAATAATTTTGCAACAACAAATTGTACGACATTTTTTAGGACGTTACTTCTTTGAAGGCCCGGAAGAACCAAAATGAACGCTTGGAGAAAAGCACGAGTTGTAGTTGAGATGGACAGTCTTTTACTGTATGGCAAAAAAAATTTTATTGGAATTTTCTAATCTCAGAAAAAGATTATGATTATGCAGGAATGATCTGCATAAGTGTAAGTGAGTTTTAATGCAAAATTTAGAAACCTTTGAAATCGCTTTAATCCAGAGAAATAAGAACGATGCATTCTGCTGCGTATAGTGGATTTGTAGATACATAATGGAGAATAAGCAGAACCCAGTAACGATCACAGCATGAACTAAAGGAAGGATAGGAAGAAGCCCATTATAGTACAAACAGGGCGCAACATTTCCATATAAAACTCTAGGCTCAGCTTCTTACAAACTTTCGTTTGGGTTTTATTTTTGAGACGAAAGGTAGGAATCTAAACGCATTATTAACACGGCTGAATTGAGAAGCTTTCTGACCTATCCTTGGATCCGTGTCAGACTTTCAGGAGTGGAAAAAAAACGTTGTTATATTTCCTGAGGTTTAAACCAGGAAACGAAAGGTTTGTTGTAGATATCACAACGTTATAAAAACTGGTGTAAGTGTTCGCTGATAGCCTGATTTAAACCCAACCTAACCCAATCATTGGTATTGATCGGGAAGTATACATAATGTCGTTTTGACGAGCCACTGCAGTTTTGGGCAGCTGTTTCGCAACCAACTTATGATTTCCTCGTAAGCGGTGATGCCAAATACCCCTTTTTTTTTGTTACTTATTCCACGTTAACTCTTGCGGCCTACTTTGCTGATTTGGATTTCGAATAAGGACGGCTTTTGGAGTTTACTAAGGGTGGCAGACTGACAGACCCTGGTGTTAGGTGACAGCAGTTGAAACCAATAATAGGTTTAGTATTCTTTGCAGCAAAGATACAACCCCATTAGATGTGTTTTTATGGGAAAGCGTCTCGGTTATGTAAACATTTGGTAAATAATCCTTGAATTCTTGTGAAAAGTTAGACCTATCCAACAAAGCGACGAAACTTAATCAAAAATAAAAATATTGTTAGCTCTTACTTAACATAAATCCATTGAAACTCATGAACCTCTCTAATAAATACAACAATGAAACCGCAAACAAGAGAAGTCACTTAACGTCTCTAGAAGGAGCCCAGACTTTTTTTGCTTCTGAAAGTTTGTCAAAGAAACTTTAGCAAGCGACAAAAAAAAAGTATTATAAAAGCAAAGATGAGCAACATTCCCTACACACTCAAGAAACTTATGATTACTCGAGAGAGAACTTTCCACACGCTCAAATCAAAAAAGAAAAAAAAAAGTTCTATAACAACAGTCAGTTAGCTGGTGTTCAGTGCTGCCCAACTATCCCATTGACACGACAGACACTCAACCTCCAGAAGCAGCAGCATATAACAACCAGCAGGTTGTCGGTGAATTATTCCCATTCTCGGACTACAACGCACACGAAAAATGTTTTATGGAACGGATGGGGCGTCCAGCCAACTCTTTCAGGGTGTCCATATCAACAACGTTCCCGGCATAAGGAAGAGGGGTCACATCGGCGGTTGGCCCTAGTTTTTTCTTTCATTTCACTCCTTCATTTTGGGGCAACAAACATTGTAAAAAAAAATAAAAAACAAGTATTAAAAAATCTCCATCCTAATAACTGCTTCTGAAAAAATACATAACGCTAGTTTGGTTGCCATGGTGGTAGTGATGGAACTTCTGCTCATGACGCTAGTGCCCCCTATCCTTATGTAATTAAAAAAAAGGGGGCAACTGCAAATTCTTGTGATGAGGACGACAATGGTGTGGTGTGCCGTGATGGATATGGCAGCGTTTCCCGAACACCATGCGGTGAGGAAACGGTGGAAGACAGTCGTGGATGGTATGGCTGCTCAGCACATATCGTGGTGCACACACTTAAGCCAACAAATACATTTTAAGTTGGAAGTCGAAGCATTGCATTGTAGTATGCAGTCGGCCGGCAGCAGGCATTCAGGGTCCATTCCGTCAGCACTTTTAGGAAAATCCAAGTGCGCGCCAGTTCACTATGTTGTTGCTGTTCGATTATTCAAAAAAAAAAGGAACTCTAATGCAGCATCACACACACACACAATGAGATTAAAAAGGAAATGGATACCAAAAGAATAAAAAAGAAAAAAAGAAAAAACGATTCCTTGTGATGTGCGAAAAAAAAAATTGCAAGTTCTCCTCCTCTCATCTCCGCATGTCTCGCCATCTTCATCGCCTTTTATTTTTATGTGTATATGTGGACCAAGTGCTCTTCTCGGAATGGCTCTTACACGATTTGTTGAGTGCGAAGAGGAGATCCGGCAGAGTATCCCTAACATCAGACCCCTAGTTCCAGAAGATGTGTGCTCATAAGGTATAAAAGAACAAACGCGTGGAATGATTGTGAGTATGCTGCTTCTGGGGCTATTTCTGTCCACCATACCTTCAGCTTTTCATCCCTTTTTTGTGTGTTGTCGTTGTCGACGTTCCTGTATGTTTATAGTCTGAAGCATGGGGCCAGTGGGTGGCGGACGTTGAAGGAGAAAGAAGAAGAAGAAAACAGATATATCAATTAAAGATTGGGTTGATGCTGCTTCATTTAAAATGTATTTTAAACACGCCTTTTGAAGTCGTCTCAAAATGGGGGATGACGGCTTAAGGGATTGCTTTTCAGATTTATTTGCAAATGTGCGGATAAGCACAGCTTGAGTGGGGTGGGGTGTCTGTTTGCCAAATTTGATACAGTTTGTCATAAAAGAATATACGAAGTGTTGTCTCAGTTTTGTCTGTGGTTGTGATTTTTTTGTTTTACCGCATTAATAGGGGACCCACGATTCGATGATATTTAATGGAGTTGTGGAGTTTAAATGGAATGTTGATTTATATTGTGGATAATGGAACGTGATGCGCGTTATAGTGTACCTTGATCTAAACAGGAGGACTAGCTGTCATGTTTCAAATACAGGCACACAACTGATCGGCTAGCTGTCATGCTAAATAGAGTTGAAGTTGAGGATAGTTGACAGAGAGAGAAAATACAGATTCTGTCAGTGAATGTCAGAAAAAATTAATTGAATTAAATTTTCCTAGCTTCCCCTTATTTTAGAGTGGATTTCGATATCAGCAGCGCCATTTCAGCATGGAGAGTAACGAATAACGTTTGCAAATTATTGAATTTTATTACCAAAAATCGTGATCAGTAAAAAATGAGACATATTGCGAGGCGAATTTGGTGAGTGGATCTGTGAGTGAACCTGAGAATTGGCCGTCTAGATCGTGCGATTTGAGGCCGCTGGACTATTTTTTGTGCGGATATGTGAAGTCTCTCGTTCATACGGATAAGCCAGCAACTATTGCCGCCCTGGAAGACAACATAACTCGTATTAATGGTATCTACCTACCAGTCGATATGCTGGAAAGACCAAAGGTTTGGTTCCAGGTAAGAGCTCAAACGAAGAGCTACAATTCCTCTAAGAACGCATTGTAGCTCTGTAGCCGCCTTTTATAGTGTACATAGAGTTAGTATCGAGTTCACTTTCCACTATCCACCAGAATTGGAAGGTCTGGAAAGACCTCTTACATTGTCCCGTCCCTTCTTTTGAATGGAAAAAAGAACACAATCGGTCTTGATTGCAGCCATGGCTACGGCCTTGTATATGTGCCTAACCTAACCAGATAGACGTCACTGTGAAGATGGTTAATTTGTCAGCTTTAATCTTTTTCTCCATGAATCGATGAAGTAATTAAGACCACAGATCGTATAAATTTTTTGAAATTAAGCTCCTTATTTACTTCCTTCCTACTTCCAAAGAAACGAAAAAGCGATAGGAAACGTTAGGTAGAGGCAGCAAGGAAGCTCGGGTAGAATGAGATATGGGAGACGAAGAAAAGGCAACAGAGTCGGAGTAGGGAACAACAAGATACGCAGTAACACGCTTAGTAGGACACTAACTCGGCCGGAATGAGATTTGAGTAGTAAAAGCGCCGTGAGTACGCGCACTGAATACGATCTTCACAGGAAGTGTGCCTGTGATACAGCTTTTGTGAGTAATGAAAAATAATCTGTGCCTCATCTGCAGCGGGCGTCCCCAATAGTACTTAAAAGGTAGGGATAGTTCGTGCGTGTTCGCACTAGTCAAATTTAGCCGAAAACACGTCAAATGTGCAGCTAGCTTAAGGTTCTTCCACTGCGTTAACTCTAGCGAACGTCTGACAAACATCAGAGAGAGAGACAAATTTTAAGTCCATTAGTAACTAAAATAATAATTCACACAAGTGAGTGTATTGCTGATGATGAGTCGCAATTAGACTCGAAATGCATTCAACCTTCGAATAAAAAATTAAAAAACGTGAAAAAAATACTTGTTTTAATCTGTTTTTTATTTGTTTCTTTAATGGTCAATAAGGTGCTCGTCTTCGTGTTTTAAAACTATTATAATTTCGCTACCATTAGAACTGTTCAACACCCTTTTTTCGTTTGGTTTTGTTTTTGATGTAAATTCAGCGTGTGGAATTCACCAAATGGAAAAAGCTCACCCCCACAAACGACTGATTTTGAGAAGACAGGCCTTGGGTCCATCCTATATGAACCTGTTGCACAAACTACTTTATCAAGTTTACGTCACTTCCCATTTTACGATTAAGTGTGAATTATTAACGCGGACCCAGTGTTGCCATAAAAATATTTCGAAAAATCTGCAATTATGAGGAAAAAAATCTGCAATGCAGATTTCTTTTAAAAAAAAATCTGGATTCATAAATATTGCGATATGCATTCATTCAGTACACCTACATAAAACCAGAAGTGGAACAGTTTTATACAATATTTTAACTCATGGAACGCAAAACCTCTACTTTTTTCTTTCCATATGGAATTCTGCTACTCAGATTTTGGAATTTTGAAAATCTGCAAAATCTGCACTTATGGCAAGATTGGTGGAGTTTCGTTAAGTTTGTTAAGTCTCATTGGATTAAAGACAAAACTAAGATATCTTTCCCTACAGTTTCACAGTGGAAGTTTAAACTATACACTTTTAGTTTAAACTTCAGTTAATTCGGTTTCAGTTTCTTTTAAACCTTGAATAGGTTCTTCATTCTGTAGTATTATTAAACATTTAAGTGGCCTCAACTCCAAATGCGTTTCGCCCCGATGTGGTGGGTGGGCTCATCAGTAGACGAACCACCACATCTGTCTAGACGCACTATTTACTCGATGTTTACCGAGACTATATGGAATCACAAACACAAAGTGACTGTGAACCATAACCTAATACGAGTCTTTGGTCAAAAGATTAATCGTATAGGGGCGAAACGCATTTGGAGTTGAGGCCACTTAAATGTTTAATAATATTTAATGCTTACTCCACAAACTATATTCATTTCTTGAATATATTCTTGACTTGAAACATTTTTAGTTCATTCTGTAGTTTAAGTTAAACGACGGTATACTGTCATTTAAACCTCAGATCATTTGACACATTGACATTTCAATTTACAAGCTGCCGATTGTCAAAAACACAAATATTTGACTTTGTTTTGTGAGTTCTTTGAAAAAAAAGACAAGGAAAGATTTTGGAGATGTCCTGTAAAAGCTAAGTACTGTAATACGGCCAAATTATATTCATTAAATTTTGTTAAACTGAATTCAATTGTGAAACCGGACGAGTTGAACTTCAATTTTAAACTCGATTTCAGATTCAGTGGAAGTTTAAACTAAAGTTCAACTGAATCTGAACTCGAGTTTAAATTTGAAAAACTGGAGGTTAGTTCTGTTAATGGCTTAAGTAGCTCATTATATATGAACGGAAGTACAGTTTTGTTAGTTAATCAGTTTACACTAAAACCCACATAAAAAGTACAAATGAAATTAGCGGAAATTGACGGAAAACTTAACGAAACCGATCAATCGGTTATTATGGTCGAATAATAGAAATTCTTCTAATTTATCGTATTACAGGCATAATCCTTCCTTTTATTACAGCTCACCCTTAAGTCAAGAGTAAGTGAAATTGATACATAAATCTGACAGCAGCTAAAATTAAAATCCATATTGAAGTCACGAAATACTCTGTCGGAGAACAAACTGCATAACTATGAACATGTCCTTTGGAAGTAAAATAAATTACATTAGCTAAATATTCCTCAAATATACGATTACATTTGGTTAAAATGTTGGTCAATCTTGACAAGTGGAAAAACGATTAAAAACCGTGCTCGAGTAGTTCAAAAATTCAACTACACCAGATATAAAAAGCATTTTCAAGTGCGGTAATACTATAATAACAATCAGGTAATAAACCACAAAACGACCGTTAACAATGAAATTGAATAAAACAAAACTATACTCAGACTCACTGCTGTTTCAGTTAGCAACAACGAAAACACAAAATTCATTTGTTAACTTTGTAATCATATTAATTAAGCCTTTGTCACACCAAGTTATTTGACCTCCCTATAACAATCAATGTGTTCATTTTGTATTGCCAAACCCATTTTGATCCTTTGTCGGCGTCTTTCGACTCTAAATAAAGGCTACATTCTTTCACTAATGGTTTTTTGGCTATAAGACTCATTTTTTCATTGTGTCTCTGCCCATTTTTTGTTGCATGTCCTTTACTTTGTGCCAAGCAAATGGATGATCACCCCCAGCAAAGCTGTCTAAAACTATTGGCAATACATTGACTTTAATGATTATAGCAGCCGACAACGACATCGAAGAACTTTAGTCCTCATAACCTTCTCTTGTGGGTGTGTTTGTTGACATTGGAATTATGAGCTGATTACTTTAGAGGTTGTTGATGTTTTTTTTTTGGCAGCAATGTTGCCTTTTTTTTCTCTCTCATGGAGGCGAAAGAATATTTTCAAACAATATGTTCACAGATAGTATGACGGAGTAGACATTGTTTTCATATTGCAATGCTGGTCATGGTCATGTTTTTTTCGACATGTAGGCGACTAATTATATCTGCTAGTAGTGGTCAATACAATTTTAACAAAGGAACACATCAATTAAAAGCTGTCAATCGAAATATATTCTTTTAATCAATTCCGAATGGATTTGATTTCGTGCTCATTTCGCAAAGCCCTAAAACGACTACAATTTGTTACAGTTTACAGATCAATGAAAGTGGACTGCTGATAAGTGGAGAACAGGATTATTTTGGTGATGAATTGGAATTTAACCTTTTAGGATATATGATGGAATATTAAGAGTGAAGACTGGCCTAGGGTTATTTTTCGCATAGTGGAATTGGAACTATTGATCTATATGCGGTGAGGGTAGTATGCACATCATGCTGTATTCTGATTAATCGTTAAGTTGGACTTTAGAACAAGAAATTACTTAAAAACACACTTTTAATGACACCAGAATATTGGCCTTGAATTAATGAGGACAAAACTAAGTACATGCTATCAACAAACAGACAAGCATCTGTCCACCGCCTAGGACAAACAGTCACTATTGATAGAAACAATTACGAGGTAGTTAAGAAGTTCACCTACCTCGGAGTAAACATGAACTCGACGAATGCCATCCTAGTGGAGATCCGGCGATAAATTACCCTAGGAAACCGTTGCTACTTCGGTTTGGCAAAACAATTGGGTTCAAAATTCCTAACTCGAAGGACGAAATGTGTGCTCAACAAAACCCTTATGCTGCCAGTTCTGCTTTATGGCGCCGAGTGCTGAAGGATAAGCAAAGAGGAAGAGCTGATACTGGGCTCGTTCAAAAGAAAAATACTTCGGCGGATTTTTGGTCCATCTGTACAAGATGTGGATGTAGTTAAAAAAGTCAAAACACGTCGACTACATTGACTCGGTCACATCGAGCGAATGATCCAGCTAAGAGGGTCTTCGAATCTCAGCACCCAGGTTCGAGAAGACCGAACCTCCAAAGACCAAGCCATTGCGGATGTCAGAGCGCTTGGATTTTGAAAGAACACCTACAATGTAAACTATTAAGCTTTAATAATTAAATAATTGAGGATAAACACTGAGAAATGCAATTTGGTTGCATAAATGATCCTGCCAATACTTTAAATTGAAAACAATGACTGAAAAAAAAACACGAAAAACAGGAATTGAAAATATTTATTTTTTAATTTTAATGAAAATACATACTTCGGTAGAGCGCAAATACATGCTGTCAACAAGAAGGTCCACACAACATCTACAAAACGTCATGATAGACAGCTACAACTTTGAGGTGGTTAGGAGACTTTGTCTACATCGGCTCCGCTATACACTCTGATAATGACACCACAGCAAAAATCAAACGAAGAGTTACACAATACCCATGCCAACTGATGTTTTTTGAGCCTAAGAAGGCAAGTGACTACTAAGGCAATGTTCTATGGTGCAAAAGCATAAACGTTAACTAGGCGGATGAAGATCGATCTTCTTGGTCGTTTCGAACGCAAGAGAAGAGTCTTCGATTCCAACACGGAGGGACAACGCAGTAGAGGAAGACTTAGGCTACGGACAGAGTGAACGCGAAAAGCTAAGCGAAAGCTGAAGCTAATGATTCTAGACTATACGCAAAGCGAATGGTGTCCATAATGAACGCGAACATTACAGCTTCGGAAGTGCATCAAAATAAGCAACATCCTTGAATTATGGAAATGGATTCGTCAAAAGAAGAGGACTTTGGATTAAATAAATTATTTTGCAGCCATTCACTCTTTTGAAAAAAAAAACAGTCCATTGAAAAGATTAAATCCTAATAAATATGACGAATTTTATTATCTTTACAAAGATTTACAAAGATATCGGAAAACATCCTGACAAAAATTGCTGAATACGTTTGAATGTCATTAAAAGTATTCGATTATATACCCATATCTATTGACAGCTGCGTTTTAGCTTGAATTTCTTGCTAAAAAAACTGAGCAGAAGAGTAAGTTTTGCTTAGCATGTATCTTAGCATGGAATCTACTATGGCCAGTGCAATTAAAATGTATGGGCGCAGTTTATTAGCTTTGACCTGTCAAACCTTAGCTTTAGCTTTCGCTTAGCTTTTCGCATGCACTCTGTCCGTAGCCTTAGGCTTAGGTGGCGCACACAAGTTGAAGGAAACCTTAACCAACTTAGAGCGCACAACTAGAGGTACTTACTTAGCCAAAGATCGGGCTAAGCGTGTTGTTTGCTTACTAAGACCACCATCAATACAAACAAATAAGCTTCCATTTTCGTAATTTTTGCCTGTGGTTCGAGACGCAACGAAATGTCAAATGTGGCTCGCTTCGTTTGCGGCAAAGGTTTTAAACTAGAGTAAATCATTTTCGTACATCATTCTGTATGATTTGAGCCAAAACAGTTTTTAATAAAAATTACATTACCTACGGCCTACTGTCCACGAGGGAGCCATTTGCAGGCTGCATGCAAGCTGCAAAAAAGCGTATTTTGCAGTAACGTCCATGCGTCTTGCAATACGCTTGAGTAATGACCAGCTGCACTGCAGCCCAGACTGAATGACGATTGCTTGCGACTACGCAAATGCGACTTTGCCGCTCCGTCCTGGCCAGAGCTTTGTTTGTTTATAAGCAAGCTGAGCGGAATCTAAAAGCAAGCGTACAACAAGCTCAAGCAGCAAATGACAAAAGCGTGCGTATGAAGCGCAGCTACGTGGACAGTAGGCCTTACTCAGACGTCTCTCGAAGAACTCGTACGTCAGTTCAGTACAAATGCAACGGGCAAATAGCCAATTTGTACAATTTCTTTACTTTATTTTTTTGAATTCCCAGAATCGTGAATATGTATAGCAATTCCCTCTTTTGTTGCTATCTTTTTTTTAACATTCTCGTTTAATATAAAACAAGGAACTAAAAAGAAAGTACAATGTAGAAAAAAAGTAAAAAAAAATATTTGACAACAAAGCGTTTATTTTGGAACACTTTTATGATGAAAATATTTTGTTCATCTATCAGCTGTTCATCCTTCTCAGATTCTACTGTATTTAAGTGTATTTTTAAGGGCCACTTGCGCCAAATCATTGGATATCTAGATAAACTTCTGAATAGCTAACCAAAGATAAACCAATAAATAGTTACCTACTTCCCGTCTTCGTGTTGCACGATTGCGAAATTAAGCCTGGATAAGTAACCTTCGATTACATACTTTAAATTTGACAGTACTACCAATACTAAAAACGCAAAAAATACATTGAATTGTCGAATAAATGGCAAATAAAAGCTACAGACGTAGGTTCGTGCAGTGCAGTGGATGAAATTAATGTCGGATTTCAGATAATTCCAATAGCGCTATAGGGCTCCAAATTTTAGAAATCTAGGTAGTCGTGCCCAGCTATAGGAATTTGTTGCAACTTTATCTATTGTTCTGCTGTTGTTTCTGAAAATCTAAAGTAGGCATTTTGGTCTGAGTTGAGCTATCTCATGCGAATAACCCTATGGATTATACGATATGCTGTCGATTCGATTTATGCACTCCTATCATATCGCCGCATTTTATTCGCTGTCATCGAAATGGTTTTTTTTTCAATCGAATATTCCACGCATATAAAAGTAGCTACATATTTATAAAACCACAATCGTCGGAAATTAAACTAATATCCATTCTTTGTGTTGATTTTATTTTTCACACTACCAAGTACTTGACACTTTCTTTTACTATTTGACGTTTGGGCACGACTATCCAGCCTTTCGAGACTGGATAAATATTTTATGAATTTATCCACGGATAGATAAATAAGTGTACATGTGCAACACAGTTTTTACCTAATCAGCGGAATAGAGCTAAACAGTGAATAATAGAAGAAATACTGCTGTCAAATGAGTTTGGTGCAAGTGGCCCTAAGTCGATTGATGTTAGCAACTTTTTTTTATACAAATTTGTGCAGTTTGAACTAAACCCAATCATCAGAATAAAATATAATCGTTTGACAGTTTGAAAAATCTCGGAAAAAAATCTAAACATCGTTTTCATGACATATTAGTCGTGTATACGGGAATAGGGGTGATTATAATATGTAGTTTGTATATGTAATATGTAGGTACCTCCTACATGTAATCTTAAATTCTCGAAAACTATTCATACATACTTTATGCGCCCCCAGAGGCCCAGACAAACACCTGCAACGTAAGTAAAATTAAAGCACATGGTCCTAGGTAGGTGGGACCTTCAACCTAATTAGGTACATAAATTACTAATAAAAATGTCACTTTTAAGAAAATAATTCTCATGCATACAGAATACCCATATGAATAGAATAATTATTGACATTTAGCCCATAACAACTTTCAAATTATGTACTTTGCTATCTTACCTTATGGACATGTGGTAATAATCCAAAACTAAAATCCCAAAATCGATAATCACCTTGTCAAAATCCAATTCGAAACAGATTGATCTCAAGAGCTAACGATTTTTGTTTGTCGTTTCTTTTCCTAGAATAGCAATTAAAAAAAAAAAAATATTGAAATATTCCACGATTACGACTCGAAATCACCTCTCCCGCAGTCGACGAACTCGTAAAAAAATTGTTTCTTCTTCTTTTTTAAGTCAAAAAGAAAATCAGAAAAAAAAACCAAATCAAATAAAGCACAATGAATTTAAATTTTAGCGGTATTGGACCAGCAGAAAAAAAAATTAAGAGAACAGATATTTAGTTCCAAATACCGTTAAACCCATGTAAAATATGGTTATGGATAAGAACAAACAGAAAAAACAAATTTTGAAAACCAACTTAAGTTTAAGAGCGCACACGCACGTAAGCTACAAAATGACACTTTAGTCGATAGCAGACTAGTAAAATCGGAAAAAAATAAAAACAAAAGTTTTTTTTTTTATTTTCGTTGACAGTTTGTTTACGAATTTTACGTTTATAAGGACGAAGAACCGTTTTTTGAACCGACGTGTTTATTTTTTTATTTAATAACTTTCGCGCGTCGTCGTCCTGCAAATATGTATTTTATTTCGCGTTTCCCGCTTCACTTTAAAAGCACAAATGTGAAGTTTCTTTCTTTCATCTATGTTTTTTCATTGCAGATGACGACTGACGACGATGATGATAGTTGGACAACAAAGGAATGAAACTCTCATAACCTAAAACACTAACCACTCCGTCGTCGAGGTCGAACTTGAAATGAAAGGGAATGTTCAAGGGTTTTTTCCTGATCCAAAGAAGCACAGAGAACCAACACCAGAGTAGAATCAGAGTGTAGAAGAGACTTCTTGTCTTCCCAGCAGCAAACACACAAAATTCACACATCCATTTGTTCGTCGTCGGGTTTCATCATTCATTCATTCAATGACGACGATATAGCAAAAGCGATGACGACGACGACCACGACGGCAAATAAATAAATGGAAACTGGGGAGAGAAACCCTAAGAAAAAAAAAATCACACACATAAAGAAAGGAAGAAAAAAATCCGCGAGACGGACGATAGTGTGTGCACAAAAGCAAGACGACAAAACGAAAGAAATGATTCAAGGAAGCAGCAGCAGGACCCAATAGTATATCCAACCACCCGCTACACCTCCACATGGCGGGGTAAACAAAAATTATAACGAATCTCCAACGAAAAAGAACTAAAATAATATACTGACCGACACGATGCCGATTGACAGCGACAGACGGACACACTACATTGAAAGCAGTTATTTCTCCAGCCCCAATAATCATCACCGGCCAATCGTGGGGGATATTGTGTGCTAAGAAAAAAACTGTTCGCTGTTCGCCCGCCGGTTAAAACTTATTTTTTTTTTCCCAACTCCTCTATTGGGGCCATCATTCGTACACAACCAAACGCGGCAGAAAAAATATATCACACATAAGCAGAAATGTTCATGTATTCTGGTGGCGGAAAAAAAATCTGCACACACAAGAGAAAAAATCTCCAAGCGAAAAAATCAGCACCGAATGAAGACGAAAAAAGAACACAAGAACAAGGGCTACAACTATACGACATACAGAGCAACCATAAGATAAAAAAAAAAAGAATCACCCAACAAAAGAAAATATACAAATTGTCGTTGCAGACGGAGAGGCTACTTGGGAAAAGCCGGCTGGTGGCGGTGGTATCTCTCCTACTCACCCATTCTCCCCCATCCACCCTCTTTCATAACAACCCACTTCCACTTCACCAATGTAGCACACCATCTCTTTCTGCCAGCAAAAGAAAGGGAAACAAATAAATAAATGAGAAAAAGTTTAAAAAACGCCGGGAAAAAATTCGAAATATAAAAATGCACTCAAATTGAGTGGTAAAGGTTTTTTTTTCATTTGAAATGTTTATTGTTCGAATTCGAAGTTCAGAGTGTACTTAGCCGATAAATAAACCACATTCGAAGAGTGGTTGAAATCCGTGTTCAAATCAAATCCCGCATTCAAAGAGAGAAATCCTTGTAGTTTGTAACAGAACCTAAAATGGTTCGTGCACTGGTTTAAAGGATTTATGGCGGAACGGAAGTATGTTTGCGTTTCCTTTCAGGTTCCATATTTGTATCGTGTAGGGTGTAGAATTAACGTTTGTTGATGATTGGAATTGGAAGAACAAATCTAGTGGTGAAGATGTGGTCAGGAATTAGGTGCATTTTGTTTCGCTAAATTATTTCCGAAATATAAAAAAAGAGCTTTTATAATTAACGAATTTGCAAGTAAGGCTGCAGTTATAGCTATCAGTAAAATGCATCCGTAAAAAAAATTGCTTCACTTTTTTGGAGCACTTAAATTTAATCGTTGAACTCAATCTTGGTCTTAAAATGTTGCTTTTGAATTATAAAACTAATTCGTAAAAAAAATTAAGCAATTGATCTTTAGTTTCTAAAAAAAAAGAATTTCTTTATTTTTCCGTACGAAAAACATTTTCTGTTCAACTTCTCAATCAGTTTGACGAAGTATTCCACTGAATTCCTATGATATGCTATGGTTAAATGTTTCAGTTATGTTCTGTTTCGTGTTTTTACGGATGCATTTTATTGATAGCTATAACTGCAGCCTAAGACAGGTGAAATGATAACTATGTAATGTATGTAGGTACATACACTAAGGATGTGTGCCAACCAACCAACCAATTTAACTAGTGGTAGAAATCGAAATTTGTTAGCTGTCAAAAAATTATCCTTTTCCGGGAGCAAAATAATAAATTATGCTATAGGCTAATTTTTATTTGACATTTTCTTTCAGTTGGAATTTGATAGAAAGTTAGAGAGGAAATTAAATAGGTACTGAATTTCAGTCGATAAAAAGCGTGAAATTAGAGAAATCTCTGTGTTTAGGTTGATGTTTGATTACTCTCGCGTACCAGTATGTGTCAGAAAATTATCCTCGGATAATTATTTACCGCAATTGACACGCAAGTGTGAAATATTTGTTTTGTTCTTGGAACGATATTACACATCGTGTTGCGAATTTAAAAAAAAAATTATTCCCCTGTCAAAACATTGCAAAAGGTAAACTCGCGAATTATGTAATATGCGAATGTCAAACTTTAAAATCAAGTGAAAAATTTAGTTTTCGTTGAGCAGAAAGGTGCAAAGTTAAGTAAATGGTTATGGAAAATATAACATCGATTATTCACCCCGATTCCCGTTGGCGTTTGTCGTAAACGACTCGTATTTCACTTCGTTTTTTAGTCCGTGTTTCTAACTTTTTTGAGACAAATGAATTGAAATGATGTCAAACACATAGATAAGGAAATACAATTGTTAGCAAAAGTAGAAAAAAAAATCTAAACATCGTTTTACAACGACACGAAAAATGAATCGTATACGACAAACGCCAACGGGAATAGGGGTGATTATTATTATTATTATCATAGTTTAAATTTGGTAAATTGGCAATAGAGGCAGGGATAATTATTGTGCTTTTATTTTTTTTCGTTCAGAGCATAGCACTTAGCAGACGTCGCGTGTTCTCACCCCCTCCACCCAGTGTGTTCAGAGCATTCTGATTTGTTTATCAAACAAGGCAAATTCAAGTCATCTGAACTTGACCCAATTGACGACTGGAGGTAGCAAATTAACGGTTAACTGAGGAACTGCATAATATTGGAAATATAGATTTAGTAGATTTTGTATGAAAAATCTGAAGTTGTTTTGAAAATTGAGAAAACTAAAAACTACAATGAACCAAAGTAAGTGCGTTGTTCTTGAATGTTCAGAAAAATCTGATTTTGCGATTAAAACATTGCAGAGCACATACGTAGGTGGCTTGCTACATGCCGTCTACTAGCACCTTTAGATCGTTTTCATCGACAGGTCGTTTTATATTCGCAGACAATAAATTATATAAAATGCACTGCTTTTGCTATTTCGGCCACGAATGTTTTAGAAATTTGCTAAGAAAACGATCGCGAATAGAAGATAGCAGTGCAAAAGCGTAAAACGTAGAAGAAGAATTGGTTGACGAGGGCTGTAGGAAATAATGCCCCAGGCATAAATGAATCAAAACACAAACAAAATGATGGCTACATACGAGCCGTATCTTGCGTCTAGACACATATATTGTGACTGCCGCATACGTATGTAACCACCCGACAATATGTTGCATATTGTCACAAATCGTCTGTGCTAGGATAGTACACAGAATACCAAAAAGCCACATATGCGCATGTTTGTACTACGACCTAAAGTAATAATTGATACAGACAATTTTTCACTAATTAAATAATAATTTTAAACTTCCAAAATTTCTGCAAGGCGCACATAAGGAAGTGTAGTAGTGGTGAGGTATTGTAAATGGAAAGGTGTTTCTGTAAAGTTTGGTCGAAATTAGACGAGAGGGCGTGGCACCTCACATTCAATAAAAAACCTTAAAAATCATATAAAGGGTGTTTTTTTAAGAGGTATAGAACTTTGAAATGGAATAAAACAAAGATGGTTTTTTTAAATTGACATGAAATTTACTTTATTCGAAAGATAATCTTCTGGCATTATAATTTAAATATGATTTCTGCCACGTCTGGCTCGGACGTTGTCTAATTTAGAGGTCCAATTTTCGATGACTTTTTCCAACATTTGTTGCCGTATATCGGTAATAACGCGGCGAATGTTGTCCTCCAAGTGGTCAATCGTTTCGGGCTTATCGGTGTAGACTAGCGACTTCACATATATCCCCACAGAAACCACAGCTCCTGCACATCATGGCGCACTACGACCGTAAAATGGACGTAGTGCGCGATACGTATTTTGAACAGAACCATGATTTTCAAAATAAATTTGCACAATTTGGAAGCGTTGTCCAGGCGTCAGTCTATTTGTTGAAATGCCAAACCAAACTAAAAATAAATCACTTGACAGCTGACAAAACGGCCGCCAGTTAAAATAGTGTTGTTAACTTAAAGTTCTATACCTCTAAAAAAAAACACCCTTTATCTACAAAACCACCGAAACGATTAAGTTCACAATTTTCAGACATTCTTAGGTATTGGCTCGGGAGTGTTTCTGTTTGGTAAAAGACAAAAATAAAGGGACGTGAATTTATCACCAAACTTAAGGTGCCGTCACAACAAGCAATGGAAGTGATCGCAGCAAGTAAAATGATTGCTGCAATTAAAACTTGCACGGTGTGACGACCTGAAAAGTCCTTGCATGCAAGCGATTGCGGCAGGAACGATTGCATGGTGTAACTATTTTGAATGTTTTTTTTTTATTTGTCCAATTTTGACCAATCTTCACAGGAATACTCCTGGGCCAATACCTAGGATTATTTGTAAATTTGAGCTCAATCGATTTGGTGGTTCTCTAGAAATAAGATTTTTAATGTTCTGTTTTTGTATGGGCGATGCCACACGCCAAAACAACCATCTCGGGCCAATATCAAAGAGCTCGAGCTCAATCGATGGAAAACTTTTAGAGTTTTTGAATACACAAACCAACATATCATTTATATATAGAGATTTGTGTTTATCAATTTTGTTTCAAATAGCGTAGTACGGATTTTAAGCACGTTCCCAAAACGGTCGCGCCCAAATTGCACTTCGATGAGCTGCATTTCGTTGCCTCGCATGTACGTGTTGCCATCTCCACTAGAATTAATTGCTTCGCTTCCAAATATTCAGCTTTTTCTTAAAATACTATATCATCCATTTTGAGTCAATTTTCGACGAAACATGAAATGAAACTGAACTGAACTCACAATCGCAAATTACTTGCAGCAATTGCATGTTGTGATGACCCGATAAGTGATTGCAGCAAGTTTGCTTGCATGTACGGAAAAATTACCTCGCAGCAATCACATTGCTGCATGGTGTGACTACTCTCTGCAAGCACTTGCAAGGAAATTTCAAAATTCGAATTCTCGGAATGATTGCTGCGAGCACTTTCATTGCTTGTTGCGATGGCACCTTTAGGCTACACAGTGGGGATAATATTACCGACCTTCAGGTTGATTGGGATTCATAATATCTAATCGCTTATGAGGAGTTACAAAAATCAATTTTAAGTCGTATGTGACCCAGTATGTATTGTTCAATTCGCGCCAATAATGGTCGCTTGGCCGAAGAATTTTTACCTGACAGAATTTAATTCTCCAAAACAAATCACTTTTATAAATAAGATGATGAGTGGTGTAAATAGAAATAGTACTTCCAATAAAATGTGTTGTTCTTTCAAAACATTACATCAATGAAAACTCGACACAATTTCTCAACAGAAATTGGTCAGGGGTCGAAGTTTAAGGGAGAAATGTTTTATTGTAACAGTGAAACTTGGACCTATAAGACTTCATCAGCGCTCCAGTGTAGATGTGTTAGCTCTGCACTTAAATTGTTGTAAGTTGTATAGTTATTTGAAAATTATTCTTCAGAAAGCTAGTTGATACAATGGTGTGTTATTTAAGGAGTGTAACTCGCGAATAAAAAAAATAAGCCCATGCGCTATTACTATTTTCCATACAACAGTATAAATAAACGTTGTCTCCCCACCTACTTCCGGCTTTTTGTTAAATAAAATGAAATAAAACTTTCCTTAAATAAAACGATGTATGGGTAAACCTAGAGAAATATTTTATTACAGAAGAAGAAAAATATGGAGCACTGTGTAAAGTATTAGAATTCGTATTTTTGTTTTAATTGGTCTCTCTCTTGCATTTAATAATTCGTAAACAAAAACAAACATTTTCCTATTACATTTCCAACTCGTATACGTACAATAACATTAGTTTAATCTAATCTAGAATGCAATGAAAATTAATCATCACCAAGATTCAGTGATAAACGTGACAGTGAGAGTGAATATGTTAATAAAAGAATTAGAAATAATTCGATGAGTCAGTAAATGGTATATTATCAGCTAGTTTTCAAACGCATTAGAGTTGTTGTCAACCGAAACGCTAAGAGATTTAATTAAATTTTATTTGTACAGGTGGTTTATTTATTAAATATACGTAACATCCTTTAAATTTAGGATAGCGATTTAGGATCACTGAATCTAGTGTTATATGAGAACCCTCATATTCTGTTTATAAGCTAACGTAACTTATCCTTGAAATTGTTGTGGGTAAGGTTATTTTATTAGTTAGATCTCCCGTCAGTCCAAAGTGTCTTTTAATGCACTCTACTCCACTCCCATCTTATTATGCTGTCCCGAATTCAATGGGCTTTTAACAAACGTTCTTGTTCTATACTATTTATTTATTTTTGTTTAGCGATAAAGCATAAAGTATGAAACCATACTTGATCCAAGATGAAGGATTATTTGGTGTAATGCACGATTTTGCTGCCATTTTTGTTTTGACTATTAAACGGCGATGACGACCAAGATACTGCCTAACAGGCAGTATGGCCCACTCAACATTGACGATGAAAGACAAGAGTGCCTTTAACTTGTTTAAAACGGCTTGACTTCTGAGCTATTCAAAGCTGAAGGTGATGTCTTGGTATGTAGCATGCTTATGCACCAAGTTATTTGTACAATATGGTCTGATAAAAGTATGTCATAGAAATGATAGCATGGTTTGCCAGGTCATGAAGAATTAATAGCATTTAAATTAATGCAAGAAAAACGAAATAAGGGGTATTTGTGAGTACTGAAAATGGGCAAGGGTGGGTCTAGTTGTGAATTCATTCATTCGTTTTCAATGGCCCGCTTATCCATTAAGTGGGTCGCGGGTGTAGGTTGCTCAAGTGGATTTTGCTCTCGATTTTCCGCCATCGGCTCTAAATCATCAAGGCCAATTCCCATACGGGTAGAGGAGAGATTATGAACTTTTACTAACCATCTCATCATAGGACTACCTAGAGGATGCCTGCCTGATGGTACGAATTCCAAAACACATCGTGGGATCATGGTTGGGGACATGCCTTTAACATGACCAAACCACCGAAGTCCAGAGAAATAGCTGCTCGACATTGAGTTCCTCACGTATTCTGGTGTTTATAATGCGATCTCCACGGGTCAGATCAGCTAGTGGGTCTAGTGGTGAATAAAAATAAAATTTGTACATGAAAGGACGTTCAACATTGGCGTCTCGGACAGAACATCTCAAAGAACAGATATCGCTTTGAGCTAGTAAAGGACTTTGTCCAACTGGCCACTTCCAGTAAATTCCAGCAATAGCATCAACAGCAATACCAATAGCTTTTTTTGTAAGACATAAAGGTATACAAATAATAGACTAACAAGGCCCTCTCACTAAATAGACGTTGTATAAGACACCTATCATCCCATTCCGCTATATGGTGTCGAAGAATAGACCCTGTGAAAGGCGGTAGAAAACGCACTCGATCGTTTTGCGCGAAAAATGATCCATGTGATCTTTCGACTCTAGTTATTAGTCTTAGTGAATGAAGAAGGTACGAATGTTAACCTTGTAATATGTATATGAATTTGGCAAATATCACGTGTGGACATCAATGACCCGGTACGGAAAATATTGAATAAGCTGGTTGGATTGCATATTTTGTATGGTAAAATATCTAGTAACAGCTTTTTCTTATTTTGTTTGTTTGTTTGGGTTGAAAAGGTTACTTTGTACTAAGCCCATCTTCCAAACAACTACGAAGACTCTGTATAAGACCTTAATAGACTCAGTACTGCTCTTTAGCGGTCAAATTACCGCTTCTGTGAACGTACAACACGGCACTAAATTATGTGAAATTTATATGCAAAACAACAAATTGATAAACTCGACAAAAATTACAGAAATTCGTTAGGGATTCTTCCCCAACGATGTTACTCCTCGCTTCCCTCCATTTAAAAACAAATTTCGTCACATAGTTTGTACTTAATCACGAATATGCACACAAGATGTCTGCAGTATTGCTCTCTATAGTGACAAACTTTGCCGTCGCCTAAGGTGGTTCTCACAAGTAAAAAACGACAACAACCAACTGGAGATTGTTGGGTAAGGCCGGGCTAATTGAATACCCTACTTAAGGGTCATACCGAGCTGTAGCACCTTCTAAGTATGTCAGTATGTAAGTAACAGCTTTTTCAGTTATATAATATGGAAACTATGACTTAACTATACATATTTCAGTAGAAAATCACTTTCAAATTGCGATTATAGCCCAAAAATAAAAAATTAACGATCTTTGGGAATGACCTGCTTCAGATAAGTTTTTGAGCATATATCTCTATCGTTAAATGCTGTTAAATAACGCATTTTCATTGCAACATCAATCAGACCAATTACTTAATTCGTGTCCAAGCTAATTGCATTTGAAAGTTGTTCTCTAAATTCGAACCCCCTGTATGTTAATGAACAAGACGAATGCTCGCTCATGCCCACCCGGACTATAGCGACATCTTGTATGTCATGCGATGCCATATCAACATTCCTGAATTTAATCTCCATTTGTATACATATTTGTCTATACAATTACAAAATAACAACTCTTACCTGTAATTCAGATTCGGTAACATCAATCTCCCCGCGATAGACGAAATCAATGATCGTTTTTAGATCGGTGAATATTATGTCACCCGGTAGAATTATAGTTGGATGCTTGCATGGATTCTCCAGTAGTAATTTTTGAAAGTACGATGAACAAGCCGATAAAACGACCTAAAATCAAACCGAAAATAAAATAAAATGAAATATATTCGTTTGCATTTAAAATTAAGATACAAAAAATAACAATGCTCTGATGGCGATGGCGAGAGAGCATCAGTCAAATACCTTGTGAGCTTTAAGCGAACCATTTTCACATGATAATGTGACATCAACAAATGATAAATCCTCACGCAGTTGCTGGAACACGGAGGTCATTGTGTTCTGATAATTATTCCATCTGAGACTGAAATATTGATGACTTCGTGCCGCCATTGTGTTGTAAATGTATTTAGTTTGAATGATTCTGTTTTTTTTTTATTTGACTTTTTGAATACTTTTATTTATTTATTGTTGTCTGCCTTTTTGTAATGGTTTTCTTCTTTATGTAGACTCTAAAAAGAAAGAAACAAGAAAAAGGAATATTTAGTCAAAAATGTATAATAAATATTTATCTAATATTTTTTTTTATAAATAATAATAATTATTCAACGAATTTTAATAAGGCTAATTTAAAAATTCACTATAGCTAAGTTACAATTACGTCACAAATCGGAGTTTGGGTAAACTAATATAGCCAACGACTGCGGGCGTTTATGATCGTCTTCAGGCGATTAGTTCTGAGACTTTAAAATTTTGTGGCATAAATTTAATGTACATATCTAATAATAACCATTTTTAGTCTCGACTTGAGTAGGAGTTCACAATAAATAGATACATTGGGCCTTACCAATAATCATTTTTAATCTTCAGCTTTAATATTTTGACGGTCACAGTGGATAATTTGATATTGAAAATTTCGCCATTGTGACTTCGTAAAAGTTAGCCTGAACACTAAAAATGATTATTAGTACCGTGGATTTTCTATACAAATTTCGCAAATTTTAGTTTAAAAAAAAGACTACTTATGAGAGAGACACATAATTGAACTCCTCAAACGGCAACCAGACCCGGAACGTCAACGGACAACGATATCAGAGTATGTACCTGGAATGTAGGAACGTTCTACACTCCAGGTGCTACTCAAAAACTTGAGTCTGTCCTCACGCGGTACAAGGCGAGGCTGAAGATCCCATCAAGGCGGAGTTTTATGACCTTCTGGATGGAGCCTACGGATCCTGTCCGGAGTATGATGTAAAAGTTGTACATTGTACTGATTTGAATGCTAAGGCCGGAAAGAAAAACATCTTTGGCGGGTTAGTTGGTAAGCACAAAATCCACGAAACGACAACAGGCAACGGCCATCGACTAATCGATTTTGCAGCACTAGTTTTCCAAGGCTAAGGATCCACACAGCAAGCTGGCGCTCTCCAGACGGTCGAATCGCCAACCATGTGCTAATCGATGCGAGGCACGCATCCAACATCCTCGACGTGCACACATTCCGAGGGGCAAACATCGACTCTGACCATTTTCTTGTCGCCGCTAAATTCAGAGCTCGGTTGTCCCGAGAAGAAGCTGCGAACCCCACAGAAGAAGAAATTCGGTGTTGGACGCCTTAGCACACTTGGATTAGCCAGACTCTACAGCGAGCGCCTGAGTATGAAACTCTACTCTGTGCACTCACCTACCCAGGGACGCCAACAACCAGTGGTGTCAGTATCGCGACATCATCAAGAAGGTAGCCGAAACCTACCAGCCACCCCAGAGAAAGAGCCCGTGGAATGATGATGAATGCGTGTACAGGAAAAAGGTGGCAGAAGATGCACACAAGAAAGCGAAAGCGCTGCAGCGCAAAACAAGGCCAGCGAGATAAGAGTTTCGAGCCAGGAGAAGGCAGGAAAAGAAGATGCTGCGTAGAAAGAAGAGAGCTTACACAGCTTCCCAGCTCAAGGAGGTCGAAGAGTCGGGCAATCGTAATAACATGCGGAGGTTTTATAAAAAAAGCCAAACAACTGGCTGCTGGCTACAAAACTGGAACGCAGGATCTTCGAGACAGCGAAGGAAACCTAATCACCGAAGCGCAGGGAACAGTAGATGTGTTAAGCAGCATTTCCAGCAGCTGCTTAATGGACATCATGTAGAGAGAGTGGTAGGGAAAGAGAACCCACGTCCAGTCAATGAAGAACTAGTTCCACAACCTAGTATAGAAGAAGTTGGCCTAGCTATAAAAAAGCTTAAGAGGAACAAGGCCGCAGGTTCTGATGGTTTACCAGCGGAGCTCTTTAAATACGGTGGTGATGTTTTGGTAGGCAGCATGCACCGAATCATCAACCGAGTATGGGTGGAAGAAAACATGCCCGATGACTGGACTATCAGCTCCATATGCCCCATCTACAAAATAGGCGATCATATATCTTGGAAGAACTATCGAGGCATATCCCTGCTTAACGTCGCATACAAGAATCTATATCCAACGTACTGCTCGGTCCCTCACTAGCTGCCTCCAGTTACGCACACCAAGTTGATTGAGGCCATTCTCCAATTGTGCGCGCCACCTAAGTGGGGTCTTCATCTGCTGCGTTGTTCCTCAGGGGTGGATTCGAAGAGTCGTCGGGCTGGTGCGTTGTTGTTGTTCATACGTTCCACGTGTCCCAGCCATTTCGGCGGTTGTATTTTTAGCTTTTTGACCAGGTCAGCGTCGCTGTATAGCCCGTGTAGTTCGTCATTGAATCTTCTTCTCCACACTCTATCGTCACAAACTGGACAGAATATCACTCGAAGAATCTTTCTCTCAAAGCATCCCAGAAGGTTTTCATTCACTTTTGGCACGGTCCATGCTTCTGCACCATACAGCAGGACCGGCATGATTAAGGTCTTATATAATATTTCCTTGGTTCTATGAGAGAGGGCTTAGATGCCTTCTTAGCCCGAAGAAACAGCGATTGGCAAGTGATTCTTTGCTTGATCTCTGCGCCAATGTCATTTTGCGAAGTTATAGTGGAGCCAAGGTAAGCAAAGTCTTTAACTAAAGGGTCCGCCGTCTAACGTTTTTTTTTTTTTTTCAACTAGTGCTTAGCTTGGTAACACTTAGCTCATGTCTGATTTGACAGATAATTAATTTTATCCTTCCGCTGAACGAATATGGTTGTGTATACGCTTGAACAACGCTGGGAAATATGGCGACATTACTTTGAAAATCATGGTAATGTTGCAGAATGTGTGCGAAAATTGCGTACGGATTTTGGAAGAAGAGAAGCACCGTCAGCTCCGTATGTTCGTTATCTTGTGAAAAAAATGAAAGAAACTGTCATCCTCATCGATAAACCAAAGCGTGAAGCCAAAAGCATACATTGAAAAGCCGATATACCCAAAACGAGTCACTGTTTGGTGCGGATTTTGGTCCAGAGGCATAATTGGGCCATTTTTCTTCGAAAATGAGCAAGGAGTGGCCGTTACAGTCAATGGCGATCGTTATCGGGCCATATTGAAAGAATTTTTGTTCACAAAAATTGAAGAGGAGGATATTGGCAACATTTGGTTTCAACAGGACGGCGCTACGTGCCACACAGCCGAAGCTTCACTCGATGTTTTGCGCCCTGTTTTTGAAGATCGCATTATCAGCCGCAGAGCTGATGTCGTTTGGCCACCGCGGAGGTGCGATTTGACACCGTTGGACTATTATTTGTGGGGTGCCGTAAAAGATAAGTGTTACGCCGACATGCCAGAGTCAATTGACGCTTTAAAGGACAATATTCGTGAAGCCATTGGTGAAATACAGCTGCACACAATCGATAATGTGCTTAAAAATTGAACCGATCGTGTAGGCTACTGCATGGCCAGCCGAGGCAGCCATTTGAATGAAATTATTTTCCATTTTTAACCGGAAGGATTGTACTTCCAAATAAAAAAAGAAATTTGAGAAAATATTCAGTAGTTTTTTTTTTATAGCATTTTCAAAAAAAAAAAGTTATTTGACAGACCCTTTACTTCGAAGTTGTATCTGTGCATCGTGACGTTTTGTCCGAGTCACCGATGTTGTGAGTACTTTCTCGTTGACAGCATACAATTTCCTTTTGTCCTCATTAGCAACCAGACCCATCTTCGCCGCCTCCGTTTCGATGCTTGCAAATGCGCCACTGACAGATCGTCGCGTTCTCCCAATAATGTCAATATCATCAGCCTAGGCAAGCAGTTGAGATGACTTTTGAAAAATTGTACCTCTGCTGTTGGCTTGTGAGTTTCGTACAATTGCTTCAAGAAAGATATAGAAAGATAAAGAAAGTAAGTACATGATAGCGCGTCGCCTTATCTCAAACCTTTTTCGACATCAAACAGCTCGGTGGTTTTCTTGTAGATTTTGACGGAACAGCGAGATTTCTCCATCGTCATCCTACGGACGAGGATGCCAAAACTTGACATGGCTTTGTATAATTCGTCCCTATATACGCTATCATAGGCGACTTTAAAGTCGATAAATAGATGGTGTGTATCGATCTGAAATTCCTCTGGGTTTTTTCCAATATCTGTCGAAGTGTGAAAATTTGGTCAGTTGTTGACTTTCCTGGTCTAAAACCACACTGATATGGGCCGATAAGGTTGTTGGCGAAAGGTTTTAGGCGTTCACACAATACAGCTGACAAGATCTTATACGCGACATTCAGGAGACTTGTTCCTCTGTAGTTGGCGCAGTTCAGAGTATCTCCTTTCTGGTGGATGGGGCACACGATGCTGAGGTTCCATTCATGGGGCATGCTTTCATTCGACCAAATTTTACAGATAAGTTGGTGCAAGCTCCTTACTACCAAGCCATCTCCCTCTGTTGTGAAAAGCTCGGCCGGGAGGTCATCCGCTCCAGCAGCTTTGCTGCACTTAAGCTTGGATATCGCTATCTTCACTTCGTTTAGGTCGGGTGGACGAAAATGTTGGCTATCATCGTCCAAACTGAACAGTTTCTGCCTGACAGGGGGTTGTTGGCTGTCTCCGCCGTTTGACAATCTGCAGAAGTTATCTTTACAAATCCTCAGCACTGACTGTGAATCTACTACTGTATTCCTATGCTCATCTCTGCAGGCTTCTGTTCGGGAATTGTATCCTTGGGTGGATCGTTTTACCCTTTGGTAGAACTTTCGAACATTGCCTTTGCAGTAGTGTCCCTCAATTGCAGAAAATTGCACATTTTATTATTCCATGGAGAAGATAATTAAGTATCCCATCAAAATGTATTAAGAAAACAAGTTTATAAACAGTTTAAACAACGAAATTTCGAATTCCGAAATTTTCGCCGCAAACGAAACCACCATTGGAGGGAATTGTCAGAGTTTATTCGCAATCCACATGATCAAATCGCGTTCCACAGACCAGCGAATAAAACATTCGTTCGAACTTAACCTCAAAACAGACATTGTAGAAACTGATGGCTGAAGAAACTGACTGCCGCGACCAAAAAAGTGTACATGTGAACGGACTGTCAAAACTCGTGAATGTTCGCGAGTTCGTAGATAGTTGGTCGCTTTCATGTGAATGGTTCTTTAATAAAGCAACTTTTTTATATTTACTTCAACAAATGGAAATGTCTCCAATTAGAAAATCATTTTCCATTTCATAAAAAGTGAAGTTAGCAGCATGTCTGCGTTTTTTCGCCGAAGGAAGCTATCATATCAGCACGGTGTCGGAAAGTACATATGTATTTTAATATTATGTAGGTAGGTATAGCTCAATCAATGTTTTCCAGGTATGTACAACTCACGACACGATGTGCAGCAACCAAGTCAAGCTATGGAATCCGCATTGATTTTGATGTGTGTGAGAAATGTCATTTTGTCCGGGAAAAATCTGATTCGAATGTTTTCGACGAACTTATTCACATTAGCGACACGGGGAGCTGCTTTTGACGATAACGAAATATTTTTTTCCGTGAATAATTCCTATCTGATTAATAAACATTCGAGTTCTCGATTTACGCAAATGGCCAAAATGTTATATTTAGCTAACCCTGTATATATTATGGCAGCTTAGAGCTATAGATAAATTAGTACTACTTTTCCATATGCTTACCAATATTTTTTTTTATAGATAGGTAGGTAGATGACCAAAAACAACTTCTGACATGTTATTCATCTACATTTTCGGATACATTAGCCAAATTAGGGAAAACATAAAAATAAAACAGACAGAGACACCCACTCAAGACCAATTTGAATGCCAACAAAATAGATAGAGCAACTTTGAAATTATCATCATCCATGTATCTGCTCACAAACAATTAACATCACCTCCATCCATACCCGTGTTTTAACCATCTCTCTCTTGTGTAGCATTCCATCATTCATTCGCTACTATACCACTTATGAACGCCGGGACTCCTTGGAAAATCTGGCGGTACAGCATCCAACATTGATGCTCAACAACACAACCTTCCTCAACAAAAAAGGGGGTGGATAGATCTACGAGTACCAGTACCCAGCCAACAAACAGCACCACCACACCGCACATATAGCAATATGCAAAACAAAAGCAACGAAACATAACATTAAAACGAACAAAAAGAAAAAAAAAAAAAAAGAGTAAAAAAGAAAAGCAATTCCATTCCTAGGGAAACTGGTTTGGCGCTCTGCGCCGCATTCCTTTGCTGGAGTCTTTCTTGTTTTTCGACCGTGCTTCTATTATCCCTGTCCCTGCCCGTGATAAAGAAGCGGCACAACATTTACACGAACAAACAGAATGAGAGGAAGGAAAAAAAATTGTTTTCAAGATGTGGCGGCGAACCCCCGGCCGAGTGTACTGAGCTTTTCCTCCTCGCACGCGCATTATCATCATCATTGTTTGTGTCGTCTTGTTCTTGTTCCTCTCCCTCCCATCGACGCACACTCCTTCCAAGTTCCAAATTGTTCGAGCGCACAATAGATGGCGAAAATAAATTCAACTCTATGCATCCACCACAGCCGGAGGCAGTGTCGCCGCGCCGCGCCGCCAACGCAGGTACATTTTTCTCATCGTAGGATAAAAATAATCAAAACAAAAAAGTTGAAAAATTCTCTCACCGTTGACGTCGTCGTCGTCGTCACCCTCCGCCTTAACCACCCTCCCCTTTCGAGAACAAAAGATCCAAACAAAAAAGGAAACAAGTTAAATACAGAGATAACACATACGAAATGGAGGACTGCGACTGAAAACTGAAAATAAGAAACTGTTCGATGGCACAAGCATGCAAAAAGAGAATGTGGTGACGATAAGGGGGTTTTCTTTTCGCTGCTTGCTTGCCAAGTTTTTTTTTTTTTTTTGTTGACGGGAGGTGTTGCCGAGTAATGGAGTTTCAATGAGTATTAAACATTTAATTCGATTGAATAAATGTACAGCAACTGTCAACTGGCCCTTTTATTGATGCAGCGTAGCGTGACCGAGCTAATCATTACAAAACAAAAGTAGCGCAGCAGCTATTGTGTGTAGGCCCCCTATCAAACTCGAGTGAGGAGGGGTCAATGGCACATGATAGCATGCCACGCAACGGAACTTACAGCTATTGGAAGCGAGATGCGTGAATTTAACAATCAGGGGGAATGTCGAGCTACTTTTGAAATGGCTTATCAATTTGTGCAAGACACCGCAACCCACCATAATCGTGTGGAATTGAGTTTTTCTACAGGTGTCCAAAAATCGCCAGCCTAAAGAAAGTAGGTAGTAAGATTACTTACCAGCCGTAGTCCCGTACTTCGGTTATAAGAGTATGACGCATTTCAAATCACTACTTAGTGTGACCCTATCTCAATCCCATTTAAGTTATACACCCTATTTCTCTCAATCACCATAGTTATTTGAAACGCCCTCTGGTTTGTAAATTAGGTCTAATCGCGTACTTTTCCAAACCAATCACTAAAAATCTATCAAATTTAAAAAAAATTTAGCGCAATGCTCTCAGAGTATACCCGAAAGGTAAACAACCAATTTGTACAATAGAAAAGTACTTCTAACTGTGAACATTCATATAATTTGTTTTAAATAGAGTTTAATTTAGTAGGTATTCGGTCAGATTTTTATTTCCACTTTTTTTTTAGATCCGTGTACCTTTCAGCCGAGCAACTTCTGGAACTTCAAATTTTTGCATTTGACAAATGTTATCAGTAAAAACCGAAAGAAATTCGCTGACTTGTGTCCAACCAAGAGGGGAACTGCTCCTTACTCGTTATTTTGCTAATTTTCTCTTTTTCTGTCATTTTCGATGAGAACTGCAGGTATAGGCTTTGTACGATTGTGATAGGTTTGTTTCGATTGCTTTCGATTTAAGGTGGATTTCCACATGTCGGTTGATTGACAAAGTTTGACAGCTCTCGCGTTTATGTCATTAGGCGTATTTTTTTGGGAAGTGAGTATAACAAAACCAAAAGTGAGTATAAAAGTTTTGCCTGTAAAAGTAAAAGTGAGCTAGCTATAGATTCTCAAAAAAATACGCCTATTGAACGACACCACCGTCAGTTCATTTCCACTTATGTCAATTATTGGCAAAAAATCGTTTGTCAGTTGATTGACCAACTTACTCAATGGGCCTTACCAATAATCATTTTTAGTCTTCAACTTAAATATTTTGACAATCACAATAGACAATTTTATATGGAAATTTTCGCCATTGTGACTTCAAAAAAGTTAGCCTGTACACTAAAAATGATTATTAGTGCCGTGGAATGCCAATTAATTTTCACTGTCAATTATAGACAAAGTGACATTTTGTTCGACAATTCAGCTATTTCCACTTGTCCAGTGGTTTCTTTATCAGTTATTGACAAACGCTGTTAGTCAATTCACTGACAAGTAATTTTTCACGATTTCCACTTGCCAGTTGTTTGACAAGTGGAAACCCAGCATTACTCGATTTACGCGTACTCGGACAGACCTATTTATTATGTACCAATATATTGATTGGCATCTTGACGATGGTCATTGTAGTGTACAGTTTAGTGTAACTTGTAACCGAAATGGTGTTAACTCGCCCTGGCGGAGAGAGGTAATTCACTGTCGTCTCACCCGTCAATGTAAATAAAAGCGACAATTCTGCTGTCACATGGTCTTCTTTTTTTAAGGTGTCCCAGCAATTTTTTGCGATTTATCTGATCGAATAGATTTTGGGAAATATTAGTTCCATTCGCGTTTGAACACATCACGCCTTTGATGGGTGTTTTTTACGAACTGATAACCATATGAACTTGAAAGTTTTTATGCTGATATTTTCCTTTCGAGCGGCCAAAATGCAGCTCGTGCGACAACTACGAAATTTTTTTTCCGGGGTGCGCGGACAATTGAAGCCCGTGTGACGTGTGGCATTAGCCTTAAGGGCCATTCACATGGGAGCGAACGAACGAATTGATGTAATGCGAATGAACGACTTTTTATGCATAAACAGAAAATTCCACATTTTATTATAAGAGGCATATAAGCTAATGTACTCGTACAAATTACACCATTTACAAACTGTTTTTGTAATTACAACAGCCGCAAAGCTTTTTTTTATAAGTTAAGTATCTACCCATATTATAGCGTTTAATCATATATATATTTACCCTTACTGATTCTGTAACGCTCCTTACTTTTCTTATTTTTCTTATTTTAAATAAAAGTAGGCGGTGGGTATTTGAATAAATTTTCAATGTTTGTGTTTTCTCATTATTCAAATACACCCCGCCTATTTTTCATATATTTTAATTTTCTTCAAGGTTCAAACTCTACTATAGTAATGCTCGGGAAGTGTTTTCAAAAGGAAATTGCCAAATAAAACCAACCCTTCTTAGGGCGTCAAAGTTTGTACGGGAACATTTTTATTTTTCATCCGATCGACTTCAAACTCGGTTTGTGTACTCTATATAAGAAATATTTAGGTATTTTGCTTTGGGCTCGAGTTATTGGCAATGATTTAAAATATTATTTATACTCATAAATCTAAATTCTAAATCAATAGATACAAAAAAAACAGAAACCGTTTTTAGGCAATATGTACTTTGCTACGAATTTTAAGATCACTGATTTACTAACTGCTCCTCAGGTACTTTTATAGGAAATTTTATTTCGCGATATTTAGATATAAAAGAGAAAACTAACTGATCGTGAAGGAATCTCTGTGGACAAAATCCTGAGGGCTATTAAAATATGAGTCTTCTCATTATTGCAAAATTGCCGCGGGTAGCAGAAATGTATGAAGACGACGTTGTTGAAATTCCCACGGAAATTATATTAACAGGAGACTTAATTAAGACAATTTTTGGCGATCTGCTGCAAAAGTCAATGCAGGAACTTTCAGAACGAGTCATTGCCGCGCTGACAAATGTGCAGACATTAGAAATGAATAGGAGCGATTCTGTTATCAGTGAAGACTGAAGATCCAAATGATGCACCAAATTTCCCTGTTGAAATCTCAATCAGCAAACTCCATCCAGCAAGCCACCTCATGTGCTGTACTTAAGCAAGGTGTCATCATCATGTTGCTAAAAAACTTGAACCCTAAAAAAGGACTGCAATGGAACTCGATTGATTGTGGAAGAGCCTGGACGAAATTTGATAAGAGCATGAATTACCACAATGATTCCATTTCCGATAAATTCTAGCATACGCTATAGTAATAAACAAGGCTCAAGACCAGTCATTTGATCATGTTGGCAAGCATTTGAAGACCGGAGTATTTTCACACGGCCAACTGTATGTGGCTTTATCACAATCAAGAGTTGAAAGACAAAAGAAGGTGTATATTGAATCTAATCCACAGCAAGGAAGATTATTAATTAACCAGAGACAATTTACACGCAATGTAGTTTTCAAAGAAGTTCTTTAAATAAAATCAATTTGTTTATCAAATATTACTTTGCATACCCAGCGAAGCGGGTACAACCAACTAGTTTAGTCAATAGCAAGATTAATGAAAAACAATAACCCCTATTCCCGTTGTCGTTTGAAAATCACAAAAAAAAAATAAATATTTCATTTTGCATTTAAGTCGGTGTTGGTAACTTTTTAAAACAATTGATTTGAAACGGCAGTTAATACAATTTAGAAAATAATTACAAAATGAATATAGTCTTCACAACGACACGACAAAAGATCCGTATACGATTGACGACAACGGGAATAGGGGTGAATGTTTGCGGTAACCACGCTTTACTTATGTCTCAATATTCATTCGCATATGAACAAAAATAACTTATCACCACTAGCCGCGTTATTTAAATTTAAACCACAAAGCAAATTCTATAAGATAGTAAAACTCCAACCAATAATAATGTGTGAGTCCTTATGTCAAAATAATGAGAAACAAATTATGTTTGGCTTTGGAATTTTGTATGTTCTGATGAATATCAATTGTTCGACTTTTGCAATTGGACAGAATATAAAGCTGGCTGTAGCCTTGTCCAACTAATGTTATCATAAGCTATTTAAAATCAATTCTTTACACATAGCTAGACACAAAACAATTGACAGCTTCCTGAAGCTAGATAGTAAATGTAGAACAACTTGATATGTATCTATTTCTATACATTTTGCGAGACCTATTCATTTGCATTGATCTCGCTCCATTTGCATTTCCCAGTTCGACCCTGTACTATGTACTAGATGGAAAAAAATCATTTGGATTTTTAAAGCAGGTTTTAAATTCAAAGAGGCCAACTCTGTGCTAGTACTGCGATTTTGTTTGACAAAATACAATAATAAATTTCTTGGCATACATATAGGTAGTAGCATTCTGATATAAACACATTTTATATGGCAGATCAAGTCATTGAATGGAACCGCAGTGGTTTACTACGTTTACTCCAACCACAAATTTGTTTTTATTGTACCAACTGTCGCCAAATAAAAAGATAACTTTGATCGATTTGATAGGTGATTCTGATAACAGATTGACTTAGCTGTTTAGGTGATAACTTAAGCTGCGAAGGACTTGAAGAGACGGTCGAGTTGAACCACGCATGTTAATCGTAAAGTAGTAAAACTCAGCGTTGCTCCTTCAATCGCTCATGACAAAGGCCGAGAGCAACTTAAACATCTTAACCTTCTTCAATAGGACTCCACTAACATGCAGAGCGCATGGCATAGGCGGTCTTAAGTCGACCATCATCGAACTATTGACGTTCACCTTCTAGCTACTAGCTTAAATGCAGACGATTACAACAATTTCGAGTACGACTCAAGTTCGGACGGGAGGAACCAAGGACAACTGACAAATGACTACACATGGTAGTTTATTCTGGTGGCAAGTGCTGTCTAAGGCCATCAACCTTAAAACCACAACAAAGATTCAAAGAATGACTTGTATTGGCACCACAGGGGCAATGAGAACCAGCCCCTCAGCGAGGCTAAATGCTATACTTAATCCTAAACCCCTAGACCTTTTTGTACAGAAATCTGCTGCTAAAGCGTACTTCGGTTAAGCCGAATCAAAAGCTGGAATCGCAGCCCGAAAGGGTCATGCACAAATTTAAATGCACAGATACTACACTCCTTCCCGGCTAGATTTCACAAGACCATTTAAGGAAATGGTACAAAGATCAACAACAACAACAGATTGATTAAAGATGGAGATCGGCGTTGGTGCGGGTTTTTACTCCGAAAGACTCGGACTATCCAGTTCAGACTTCCTGACTACAGCACCGTATCCTAAGCTGAGGTACTGGCAGTGACAATGCTGCTGAACAGGTTGCAATGATGGCAATACCTCACGCAGATATTACTTTTTTCATTTACAGTAAAGCGGCAATAAAAGCGATTTCTACCATTGAGTGTCGCTGAGCTACCTGTTCTTTGACGCGCAGCACAATGTAAGACTTTTCTGGGTTCCCGGGCATAGAGGTGTGTCTGGAAATAAAAAAGCTGATGAGCTGGCAAGAAAGGGGTGCTCCGTTGAACTAAATTAGGCCGATACCCCTGTAATTTCAGACAGACGATTGGGAACAAAATACTAATGGAAACAAATAAAAGATGAAGCAAGCTCGACTTATGTGGCATAACCAGAAAAATGTGGCCAATCTATAACAAACAGAAAACTGAGAGAATCTTGCAATTGAACAAGAAATCACTGTGTTCGATTGTGGGTATTATCACAATTATTATGCGTGATGAGAAGGTGCATGATAATACCTCACACTTTGTTTGCCGCTGCCCAGCGTTCTGTTACAATAAGAAATAGAATAATTGGTAGTTACTTTTTCGAGGATTTAGAAGAGCATTGCGATAGGTCCGTAAATGACCTACTGTAGGTTTTTTTTATAGATTTCCAGAGTGTGGTAATCATACCCCCATGGGGCATCACAAAGGATCTACATTGATCTAAGTCTGGCTCCTACATGTTTCTTCTGTCTTGCCAACCACTAACCTCTTCTCTAGTGTCAATCATTTTACCATGTTTTCCATTGATAGAATTTTCCAGATGCCAAAAATAGTTCAATTTGACAATTTTTTGTAGTTCTTCCTCACTCATTATGGATGTCGGTGTCTCCAACATGTATCCAAACCGCGTAATTAAAAAAAAAACTCGAACGGAGAGGCAAAATGTATTTTTGTCTGTTCATTGCTTAATTCAAGTTTCTAAAATTTATTTAAGGATTATTTCTAGAAACAAATACAATGCACGACTAGGTTGCATAAAACGTTCCCATTTATTGCGAATCTTGCTGAATGTCAGTCACTTCAACAAATTTTACTTTTGAAATCATACTCAAGATTTATTCAGTTACAATTTTATCCAAATCGAAAATAGCGCTTTCGAGATATGAGCAGTTTTTTTAAGGACCTGAAAGACTGCAAAAAAGAACGTTCCTAATAGCTTTGATAGTCCTAAGTCACTTGTTATTAGTTAATAACTTGGTCGTCCTTGGGCCCTCTTAGAGACGGTTGCCAGAAATATTTTTGAGAAACTAGTTATCGAGCTTGGTTGAAAGTGCATTCCAGCTGAGAAACATCAACCTACTTTGATCAGCATAGGACCATTGTTTTCGAGTTAAAAAAACTCTGACTTTTAGGGACAAAACGTTTATGTCCGCAACACCGACAAATCAAATCAAGAATTTTTCGAATTAGGTAATACTTAAGTTGTCATCCCAGGTCTAAGACAGGCCAAAAAAGCTATACAGCCTTTCAAAAACGATGCCAAAAAGCTACTAAATCTAAGTAGGCACGATATCAAAAATCTAGTAGGCTACCTAACCCTAACTGGTCACCACGGTCTGTGAAATCACCTACATAAATTCAATTTAGTCGACTCACCGGAGTGCCGACTATGTCTTGAGGAAGAGGAACAGCTGAGCATATCATATCCGATTCCCCGGCCCTCTATGGTATTAGAAGGAACTCATTTTTCAGGGAAGTAATAAGTACCAAAGAATTTAGGAAATCCTCTGCTGAATGTATCATCAGCTCCATTAGGAAAGTAGAAGCGCTACTAACCTAAACATAAACCTGACAATTTTAAGCACAATAGATATTTTAGGTCCACATGCATCTTATCGCTCAGACGAGTCAGCTTAAAAAAAAAAATTGTCTTCTATTTGTGCCAACATGCGTCCAGAGAACTCAGTTTTGACATTGCGATTGCCCTGCCCTGACGTTGAAAAAAAACTACTATTGTCAAGAAGTGACATACCGACATGACAATTCGAATTAGTTTTTGTGTTCAATTTAATTTGAGTCCAGACAATTCAAGTCAACTTACGTTGACTAGATTCTTGAATGCGGCCATTTGCAAGCTTAAGGTCGTTTGTCAACTGGGCTAAATAATTATCTTCGGATAATTTTCTGACACTATCTTGATGGAAAACGAATTTTCAGCTATCAAAAAATTATCCTGTGTGGTTTATCTTGCTGTCTTATGTATGTATTTATGGTCCGTAAATTCAATTTTATTATAGATTCATGTTTTTTTTTACATTGAATTGTTCATTGGGAATTTATTTTATAGACGTCATTTACTGTGTGTCATTAAGTACATTTCACAGTGAAAGCCCATTGCATTGTTTTTGTGCTTGTATGTATGCTTTTCAATGTTTGATTTTATTTTGCGAATAAATCAAATATCATTTGTTTTACTTTTAGTTGGTGCTGCTCGTAGACGTAGATTTGGGGCGTCGAACACCGTAATGCTACAAATGTTGTGGCATATCGCATATAGAGCTTCTCAAAGTAACCAACGTGTAAATAATACTTTGGCTGCTCGAAATGTCATGGCACGTGATAGGGCTGTGCGAAATCCAGCTCCACGTTCATATATACGATGTACTTTGGAGTGTGGAGCTTTCGATTATGATGCAAACTTTGATTACGTTTCTTATGCGAAGGTTTCAATTGGATCAATGACTACAGTTTGCAGTCATTGTATTGCATTTAAGTTTAAACATGAGGTACCTGGATTTTGATTGTGTTGTGCAAACGGACAAGCTAAATTACCTAAATTGCAACAACCACCGACCGGAGCCCTTGCGTTCAATGGTAACTGATCGCACACCGATTTCGAAGCAAACATACAAGCGTATTACTCTGGCTTTCAAATGACTTCGTTCGGTGTGAAAAATTTCATTCGTGACAATTTTATGCCAACTTTCAAGGTAATTTTGTTTATTTTGATTATAGTGAAACAAATGTATGATTGTGAAAATTTTGATATTCAACAAATTCAAGGTGAGGTTATGCAGTTTTCTCACATGGACCATACAACTGTCCATGTGAGAGCGTGTTGGCAAACCATCAGTTTTGTGTATTTACACCGAAAATGGAATAACCAAAAATGTTGTGTAGGTACCACAGAGCATTACAATAAAAACTGCTTATAAATTATAGGGACACTTCTTACATTGTTCTATATAAAACAAAAATTTTAATTTTATGTTGAATCACTGAATCATCAACGCCCAGTCCAAACCCTTTACTCTAGAAATCTGAAATTGCTCTAGAAATTTAAATTGTAGGTACAGAGGTTCCCTTTATGATGTATACAAGAAATAAGGAAGGATATTTCGAAATTCAACCCCTAAGAGTAAAAGTGGTGGGGAACATTTTTATTTTTCATCCGATTGACTTCAAACTCTGTTTGTGTACTCTATTATAAGAAATAAAGATAATTAATTTCTCCGATTTTGAAAATTTTGCTCGTCGCCCGAGTTATTGGCATTGACCCCTTTTAAGGGGGACCTTTTCTGAACTCGCAAACCGTTCGTATCATATCAGTGTACATATTTGCCAACAAAGAAATATGTTTTGTCCCGTATACCTATATAGTGGCTCAGTCTGCTATAGTATGATCTGTGTTGAGATGCCAGCGCTTCACCAACAAATATTAAACATATTTCTCAGAGATAATTCCTGAACCTTTTCCTTAGGTACTTTCTTTTGTAGGTTTCCTGCGCGATATATTTATAATTATAAAAATGAGGAGACTAACTGACTGTGAAGGAATCTCTATGTGCCAAATCGCGGGCACTGCGCTAGCGAAGCCGCGGGCAAAAGCTAGTAGTTATATATTTTTACAGTGATTATATATTCCTTGTGGTGGACACCCAACACCAATCATTTCTCATTCACTGTCAATTTTAGTTTCGAAAATACATTATTCGAACTCTTCGTTTGTAGACCATTAATGTAGGTAGATATTTTAATAATATTATGTTATTATTTGTAAGAGTGTCCAAAATTGTACATCATACCTAATCAAAACAGAATATTTTGTCAATGATAAATGACTACTTGCGTTTGTTGAACCACTGATGTAAGCAAGCGTTTTAAAATCACACAATACCTCTGATTTCGAAAATGGTGCAATTATATTGGTGATGATCGCTGTAGCCTTGGTCTTTGCTTTTTTTTTATTTAATTTGATCCGAGTGTTGAATGACTGATGAAAAAAAAGTGTGATATGAAGCTATTGTTCCATCAAAGCAGCAGAGTTATAAATATTTTTGATGCGCCACCGCAGTCCGTTTACAAAAAACGAATCTAAGTTGCTGTTCCTCCTAAATTCGTGGAAAGTTTTGCAGATTTATTGTGTTCATTGATGTCACTTTTGCCTTTTTTTGCAATCGAGAGAGTACACTTGATTTTAAAAGCTCTGTGCATGTCGAGTTTCCTTTTTTTCAATTTCGGTTTGTTTCTTTGATAGGAATAATTCCCGACACATTATTTCTATTAATAATACATAATATTATAAAAAAAATTATGAGACAAATATTGTAATAGATGAATACTAAAAAACCCGGACAATCTAGAAAAACGAAAACGGGCATTCCTCGCATAGGCGAAAAAAGAATACAAGTCCTGGAAAACCCGGTCAATGAGCAACAGATTGAACCTTAGGTGAAGAAATTTATGCAGTCTTATGCCCTAGGGGCTATCACAACGGATATACATTGATCTAAGTGTGGCAGGTACAGGTTTATCCTGTCTTGCCAATCCACTTACCTAACCTAACCTAACCTTATGCAGTCTTCATTAAAAGAGGTGGAAGGAGCAATGCTGTTTTCCTTTCCTGTAGAATTGAACAGGTTCAATGACGAATAGACCGAACTTGGTGTCAAAGCTCAATATTGTCCGTCTTCAATTTGGTGTTTGCTCTAACTGTGACCATATTAGATGCGATTTGGGTAATGACAGAAAGTACATATACGATCGCTGAAACGAGATTCTTTCGTTACATTGCTGGGGTGACTCGATAAGGTCGTGTAAGGAACACCAGAATACGCTTCAGATACTCATTGTCGGGCAGCTAATTCTCTGAACGGAGTGGTGCATAATGGTTTGGTCATTGCAAGACAAGCTTTGAAATCCGTGCCATCAGACATCCAGGTAGACCTAGGATGCGATAGTTATATCAAGCCATAATCACTCCCCTGCTTCTAAAGGAATTGCACTTGATCATTTAGAGTCGGTATCGGAATATCAAGTAAGAATCCTTGGGAATCCAACACCCACTGACAGTAATTGCAACTTATTTATTTATTTTTTTTTTCTGTGTTTATGGGAAGTTGTCACAAGTTGTTATTACTAAACTAATACCACCCTTGGTGTCACCGTATACGAATTCTTTTTTATGTGAGTACGCTGTGGAGTCCATGGATTAGCACAGAATAATAAGCGTAATCGACACACGATATTAGCCAACAAATTTTTTTCCTTTACAATATATTCATCAATTGCGCTGCTTTCATTTTTGCATTATAAGGAACCACCCTTTTGCTTACTGATTTATTCGTACTGCTTTCTTTTTGTTTGCGTAAATAGACTAAACAGCCACTCACAAGAAAAGTAGAAATTGATTAAGCTTTACTGTTCTGGCTCCGAATGCGGCTACAACTCACAATGTGAATGCTGTGCTATTAGTATGTGTTTAATTAATTTTTAAAGCTCTTAAGATTGCGGCTGAGGGTTCACTGTGTTCTGGCAGTAAACAAACGATTGAACTTTATAGCATAACAATAAATTTGAACAAGGGAGACAGCCACGCCCACTTTTAATGTGGGTTTATTAGACAATACTTTTGCGAGAGAAAAGGAAATCTATTCGTTTGTACAGGAATATTAAGGTATTAAGGTTTTTTCGATTGCAGTTCTTGCTACAGATTAGCTATAACTTTTCCCCGAGATCCCAATTATGCAACAAGAATTGCATATCCAAGGTCATAGCTAGTAAATGTATTATCCGAGGGTCAAATACTTAGTGTGCACTCTTGTCTAATGGTAACTTGAAAGATCTCGACGACACTCTTGTCGACTTTGGGGATTGTTGCCCACAAAATGTATAATACTTAAGTGCTTCCCAGATATACTACTACTATTTCCAATCTATCCTCTAGGAAACACTACGAATATGTACTTTTGATTCCCCGCATTCGCCTAGTGGTTTGTAGATGTGGAATACACAAGCAACCAGCTTGTTGCGTTAGCGATTCTTCTCTCTTTTTTACTTGCAATCTCTTGTCGCCTTGTGTTCTTTTTTATCAATTCACTAACTATCGGCGTACAAAGGATAGATGGAAATGGAAATGGAAACACAGAATTCTACTCGACAGCGACGAAGGAGCAAATAGAATGTGTTCGTTCAAATTGGAATTGGCCGGGTTGCGCGATTGAGATTGCGACTTGTAAGTGCAACAACGAGAAGGAGGAAAACATAAAACTTAAATTCCTGTCTGACTCGTTGTTTGCCTCGCCGCCACCACCACCTCCTCCTCCATCACTCGATCAAAACAGAAGTAAAGGGCTCAGTATAACCAAATACCTAGGTAGAAGTAGCTCCACAGCTGAAATTCAACCGAGAAAAAAACCAAACTCTATGGAAAAATGGAAAAGAAAATGCATTCGTACCTGTGTTGGGTTCCGATGTGAAATTGACAAGTTCCTGCTTACGATTTACATTTGAAGATTAGATTTAGATCCTTTCATAGAACGGAGCGAGCATTCGCAATTCGCATCAACGGAAAACTTTTTTTGCTTCGTTGTTTTTTTTTCCTCTGAGGAAAATTGAATATTTTTGCATATTCTGTGTGTGCAATTCGCTATCTCACTCGTTAGCATGGCATGTTAATGTGCTGCTCCTCATTCGTTTTTATTATTGATTTTAATTTATCAACCATACACACTATTTTTAGTCTGTTTTTCTTTTTTGTTCGCTGCTTTGCGCTATGCAAAATGGGATTTTTTTTTCTTGATTTTTTCTATACAGCACTGCTCTCGTAATTCACATGAGAGACGAACACGATACACGGGGGGGAGGACTGAGGACACGATGTAACTTTTTCGAAAATCATTCACTGTAATTGGCACAGCTAATAAAGCAAGCAGAGATATGTTGTATTTTTGATTTTTATTTAAATTCAACTTGGCTGCCACTGAAAATACTTTATTTCGACTTTTATTTGTCGTTTTTTACTGGGATTCTCTCACACACACTCAACAAGAATGAACGATTTTAATGGCCGCCACTTATTGGAAATGGGCGAATTTAATTCTTTTTTTTGCGTTTCCTTTCGATGTTAACTCAGGTTTACATAAATAATTCGCGCAGCTAAAATAGATATACTATTGAGAATATTTCTTAATTAAAAAACCACAATTTACACGTTTTAACCAAAGAAATTGTTGCTCGTCGTTGCCCGACATATTTTTTTTCACACACACTGTTCTGTTTTTTTATTTGGCCCTCATTCATGTAGTTTGTCGTGTAATTCTTTTTTTTTTATTTCTGTTCGCCGTTCTGAATTATTTGGAAATTGTATTTTGGTTTTTTGTTTCGTTGGATGAAACAAATTTTACTGTTATCATTTACGATTTTCCTTTGCACAGGCACCAGAAGACACGAAAAGAGATGTGAAAATGAAAGCACAACACACGGCGGAGGAGAAAAAAAAATTGTGAGAAAAGAATAGAAAATTATCAACGTCGATTTTCTTTTGTGAGTTTTTTTCGCCGTCTCTTCGTGTCGTGTATTTTTTCGCACTGCTTAAGAGCCGAGATGGTGTATGTTGCGAAAAGTGTAGATGAATGGATAAAAAAATGTTTTCGATTTATTGGCACACACTATTCTTAAACTTATTTGTTGAGAATTATTTTTTAGGTGGAAAGGATTCAAGTATCTATCCGTCTGTCTGGATTGGTTGTCTACGTTTTTTTCCCGAGATTTTAGCTTTCGTAGGCGCTGGAAAAGGGAATAGAGATAAAAGTAGGGAATAAAATGGAGTAAAATAGTAGGTATTTATCGCATAAATGTAGTAGATTTTTAGACTCGGATAATTGACCGTGTGTATAACTAGGTAGGGGTAAGGGGTTAAGGGTAATTTTAAAATAATTTGGGAGCCGAAGGGATATTGATTCAATAAAAATGTAATTTTCTACAGTCTGAATATTTATTTTCTTGAAATTATTGAGTTTTCGTCAATTATTAGATACAACATTCGTTTTAGTACAGAGGAGAAAATGCTCCGCCAAACAAAAAAATGTAATAGAATATAAGCGAGCATCTGTATGGGTAACAAATAGCGATAAATTGAATGAATTAGTTGATAGAGAGCTCCTTAGGTGGCGCTGTTAGGCTGCAGTTATAGCTATTAGAAAAGTCCATCCGTAAAAACACGCAACAGAACAAAACTGAAACATTCAACCATAGCATATCACAGGAATTCAGTGAAATGCTTCGTGAAACTGGTTGAGAAGTTGAACAGAAAAAGTTTTTCGTACGGAAAAATAAAGAAATTCTGTTTTTAGAAAATTTAAAGATCAATTGCTTCATTTTTCTTGACGAATTAGTTTTGTAATTCAAAAGCAACTATTTAAGACCAAGATTGAGTTCAACGATTAAGTTTAAGTGACCCAAAAAAGTGAAACAAATTTAATATTGGTAAGTGCTATAACTGCAGCCTTAATAACGATTTGCAATTCTTTTGATTTCGTTTGCCGGTCAGCGAATTCCTCTATACTACTTGATTACTCTTTTTTCCTCATCTTTTGTCACGTTAAATTGACGAGTTACTTTCTCGTGGGATAAAAAGCTATGGCCTTATTTAGTAGAATTCGCTAAAACTCTAAAATTCAGTATAGCTAACTGTTGAAAATACTGCATTTGCAATTCAACCTTACTAACATTTACATAACATTTTGTATATACACTTAACACTAATGCAATAATTCGAGTATACTTACCAATATTAAATTTAGTCTTGAAATAAACCCCACTGAAGTAAGACTCTTGAGTTATATTCCTTCTGCATTTTTCCCACACTAACCGGCAGTATTTAGTTCTAGGTATATAAGTTATTACCCAGCCCTTTTATATCTTCGATATCATTGGCATACTATACATCGACTGGTAGTGAAATGTCAGTTTCATACAAACCTGCGAGGGAAAATGAAGCAAATATAAGCACTAGTCCTTTTGGTTTGGACGCCATTGCTAATTTTTTACATAGAACACAGTGCCTTCCATTGTAGAGCAACTGCGCAAAATAGCGACTTATTCAAATTATTTCGAACGTTCTATAACAGATGGCACACTCAGCACTCAAACAAAATGGCACAAAAATAGCTCGGTGGCATTTGAGCGTTTTCGCTTCTCTCCACCGTGAATCAAAAGTGGTAGTGCTTATGGTTGCTCCAAAGAAAAATTGACTGCTAGTCCATGTATAGTATGTCAATGGTCGCAATAACTCCTATTTATTAAACATTTTCCACACACATTATTAATACAAGATTTGTGCCAGATAAAGTAATGAAAATTAGAAATACGGTACCTCCTACATTTATCTCTCTAGAGACTAAGACTAATAATTCGATAACAGTTTGCGTGTTTGCCGTGTAGTATTTATTTTGGTTATGAAGTCGTCGAGCTAGTGAAGGCGCATCCACCGATTGTTGGGAATTAGCTTCGTATAAAGTTATCATTAAAGAGTAAACGAAGAAACGCATTTAGATAGGAGGTTGATTCGGGTGTCATTGTAAAAAGCTTGATGAGCTCTTTACTCGAATTCAAGGTGAAACAATAAAAAATGTTCGTCGAAATATATTATAAAACCAGTATTAAGCACTAGCATTGTTGGTTACGCCGTTATTTTAAAATCCAAGTAGGAATCTTATGTGGTTTTCCATTGGGACAAAAAATCCCATCTTTTTTTTTTATCTATAGTGATCTATACTATAGATCAATATTTTCATGTTTCATTGGGCAAAAAAAATATTTTTTTTTCTGATCCGGATCACTTTTTGAAGATCTTGATATTTTTCGAGATTTATACACATTTTCTAACTAATACCAATATACTGTGCACAGCCGCTTTACGCCATTCAGAACAGCTGATGTAGCTCACTTATATATTTACAAAATCAGATCAATGTGCTTTCATGTTCCATTCGCCACGAAAAATCTGAGATCTGAAATAAAAATCTGACGTGCCTAATGGAAAATCACATTAGGAATTAACTAAATACTACTAACTAAATTCCAAGTTTTAGCATTGTAGTATAATGTAGCGTTTATTATCTATAATGATTACACTGTTAATGGTTATGCATTATTTAAATATATTAATGCAATTAGCTTCATATGCATTGTTAGCATTTTAACAATTCGTTATCGTTCGCTCTTATGTGAATGGTCCTTTACCTTTTTAACAGATTAGCTGCGGTGCTCGAACCTCAAACTGCGGAATAACGTTGTCGCATACATTATTTTTTCTTGCCATTACTTAAGGCACCAAGTGACAAAGAACAGAAACAGGGACGAAACTGATGCAGAACAGAAAGCTTTTTCGTTCTGTAGTAATTTCTGGTTCTGTTTACGTACGTTGCTCGTTCAGCTACACAAAACTGAAACAGATCCAGAAAACCATGGCTGACGTCTATTCTGTGCAAAGAATAAAACCTCCCTCCCACGATAAATTGACATTTCTGTCAATGCCAGCAACAGAAACAATCAATACAGACTTGTCTACGTTTTGTCGCCAAACAGCAATTTTTCTGTCGATAAATTCTGTTGCTGAAAAAAAAATTGTCTGTTCCTAATTCTGTTTCTGTTGCAAATGTATGGGATTCTGTTTTTGTTCTTTGTCACTTGGTACCTTTACAGAAAAAGAATTAAGGCCAGTTCCGAATTTTGAGTTAAGACACCAAGTTACAAAGAACAGATACAGGAATAAAAATTAAAAAAGAACACAAAGCTTTTTCGTTCTGTAGTAAATTCTGGCTCTGTTTACGTTGCTCGCTCGGCTAGACACTGAAACAGTTCCAGAAAAATATGGCTGCCGTCTATTCTGTTAAATGCTATCCCAAACGGTGAACTTATAAAAAATAGTTTTTAATTTCGAACATATTTAATTTCATAATAGTAACGTCATTTTTATTTTCGTGACAAAGCGCCATTTTAATAAAAAGAAAAAATTTCCCCGTATGTACGTTCTTGCTACAGCGGCAACGCTGATTATGCGGTTGTTTACGTTTGCTTAAAATCCAAGGAAATGCAACTTAAGGTAGGTAAACCTAGTCTTGGAAATCGGATTCGGAATTCGGGTCGGGCGTGTTCAATCACATTCGAAATTAAAATATGGATTTGTTCGATTTGAAGTCAAAAGCACCACCACGATTTAAAATGTAATACAAATTCGTAACACTAGTTTTCCTTTACTTTATGGTTTTCGGTTGTTCAAAAGGGACCATTTTCTTAATATATTAATACACTTAAAAATTGTTGTACCCAATCGAAGTGACATGCATTTATTTTTCAAATGGCAAATTACCGAATAGGCTTAACTGAATCTTGAATTACAGATCCATACAAATTGTGTCAAACTATTGCTCATTATATGAAAAAAGCAAATTTCGTTCTAGGTCTGGAAAATCGTGTAGAATTTGACATCCATTGTTTTAGAATTTGTACTAAAGCCATTTTTAGTAAAACGTTCAATTAATTTTGGTTATTGGCAGCTCGAAATTTAAATTCAAAACTGAAGTAAGTTTTGAAATTGGTTATAATGTGGATCGAGTTTAGTGTTTGGTTATTTGTAAGGCTCAAGCGTTTATATGTGATTTCTTGACTACATTGCGATTGGCCACCCCCCAATTGGCGGCAGCCGAAAAAATTTGTCATCTGATTAATCTAGAAATGCTATCATTAGTACCACAGCCAGACTTACTAAACAAAACTAAAAATCTCTAATAAAATCCTTGTCACTGTGATTTAAGTTGGCAAACGATATCGGGCTTGTTTTAAATTAGCATAATTTCATTAAAACCTTTTTAAAAATAAAATTTAAATTTTAAACAATTTTTTTAAAATTTGACGCTTGACATTCTTCTTCTATCTTCTTCCTACTTCATTTGACTGAGATGGGTCTTCAAATCAAAACAAACCTATAATAAGCGTTTTGTATTTAAACCCCATGATCTATATAAAATATTGAGTTCGTCAAATAACTATTTTTACCAATGCGAATTTTAATCCCTATAACTGGGCCCTTAATCAAGATCAACTATACCAACACAGTATTGCCTGTCTCCAAAACAAAAAATTGTAGCAAAATGCATGTTCACGATTAATGAGAAACTAGGTACCTCTACATATTTGGGAAATTTCCAAAATTAAAATTGTCCAATTAGACTAGTCAACACAATTTAAAGTTTCTTTAAGCATTTCATATTGAAATAAAAGCTCACTAGCACATACCCTCGTCATCATAACAAAGCGCTAGGTATTATAACTCAGCTATTTGCTCACTATAGCTGTAGAATGATGCAGTCATATAGTTACACGCACCAGCATTACATAAGATAAAACGAGACAAGCTAACCGCTTCAACCATTTTCCAATTTGAAATCGAACAGAGCGGATGCACTAAAACTGAGCGAATCTTGTCGTTCGTTTCTCGGCAAATCTGCGCTTTTCTTCAATACTGCTTGGAAAATTGAACTGGTCGGTCGTGTTTAGTGTCAGCGAAGGAGACGACAAAGCAGAAAATACAACGCATCTATTCTATTTTTGTGAAATTTCTTTATTTTATCGTGTTTTAAACAATTACTTTCATAAAAATAAGTGTGTTAAGTGGGCTCCGCTTCCCAAATCGGTAAGTGAAAACTAAATTTCTACATACCATCAATAACTACATAAAAGAAATTAATTGAAAATGTCGCCCCCAATCCTATACCAATTCATATTTCGTTTCGAACAAAATAAACACTTTGTAGATTCATCTCAATGATGTGATAATAACATTTTCCAAATTGAGTTCAAATTAATTAGTACATTGCATTTGAGAAAACGAGGGCAAACACAGTTAAATCGTGGAAAATTGAGAAATAAATTCGAAGTTTCCGTCGCCATATTGGATTTTTTCCCTGTGAGCTGGTGCTGTTGATTTGTTTTTCCATGATTATGCTCACCATAGCGGAGCACTCTGGCGGATATATGTGTTGGTAATACCACCACCATGAACACCCGCTATTCCATAATTTCACGAATACCTACACGGCAATTCGTTAAACGGGGACTCGGTTCGGTTGATGTAGATTCAGGGCTCGGGCACGGGGCACGGGCATTCTGGGTTTCAGTTCTATGAAATTGTATTCTCTACACGACTACACAACAACACCCCATGAATGTTGGGATGGAGGAGCCCGCATTTACTCAAAGAATTATCATGAATGTAATAAGTGGAGTTTCAATATGCGCAAACTGGCATTAGGTAGGTAGATACATACACGGTTCTCTGTTCACATCGGTAGACAACATACCTACTCCTACGTGCGAAGTGGATCTCGCCGGATTTTCGAATGTTCTTTCCGGACCGTCCCAGCTCCCCGCCAAGTACCTACCTACTCTGCCACTGCTGCTTGTTGGTAATTAACAAATATTTTCTTTTCATTACATTGGGCGAGTTGTGCTGCTTGTGTAACATAATTCACAGCAGCTGGATTGTGTTGTGTTTGTTTATACATATTATGGAAACGCGAATGTGCTTGTAAAATTTGTTAGAGCGGGTGCGACGGGTGATACTGATGAATTTTGCAAACGCGACGCGATCTTCCCGCTGCGCTAGCGTTCGCATATTCCCGACCAAACCGCCCCGAATGTGCAACAAAACGGAAGAGCGAAGAGCTTTTTATAGTTTTCAGTTGAACTTCGAGTTTGATTACTGCTAACAAATGAGTTGTCGGTCGCTGTGTATTCGAGGGCGATGGAATGGAAAACTAATTTTCTGAGAACATTTAATGCATCCAAAACAGAAGATGAAATTGTTTACTAGGAAACCTAGATAAAAATAGATAAAGTTTGGTGACTTGGAAAGTCGCGGATAAATTTTTGAATTCCTGGTGCATTCACAGGTTTTAATAATAATTTCGACTTGTTCGTGAAATTTTATGTGGGTAAGCGGCTTCACAACGTCTTGCAAAACAGTTAAACATTCGCCAACGTCCTTTCTCGCAACCAATTACCACGATTTCCGAATCACGCGCCACTCTATGATTGTAAACATCTAAAACCATCAAATGTTTGCGCGGCAATTCACAATGAATGCATTTAGTCGTGTACCAGTATTTATAACTGAACGAAGTAAAATAAATGTGGTGCTTTGTCTACTGATGAGCCCACCCTCCACATATCGGGGCGAAACGCATTCTGGAGTATATGCCACACATTATCAATATATGTACTAGCCAAAGTATTTATCATCCTACTTATGAGCGCCCATTTCAGACAATGCTTAACCAGAAGCTTATCTCTATACCCTTGTCACGAGTACGAGTAGAACAAGTCACCCCCAACAAAAGGTGCCTTATTAAAGCTAAACCTACTCTCATAAAGAGGTCACTGTGTGCTCTTATCTCTACATAGAGGCTGCTTTAGCTTTTGTCAACTTTAGATAATGCTTCCATATCTAATGCTAAAGCATCAGATCGATGCTGGAATTTTGTAGTAAAGCCGCTTCGTTGGCTGTGACTAAGGGGGTATACGCAGGGAGGAGTATTTTTGGCCCTTAGTGGCCATTGACGATCAAATACGTCAAACAACTTATCCTCAATAGTACATACAATGAAATAAACTTTTTTCACTAGACCAATTTTGATTTTCGCGAGTTTCTAATCCTCGATCTAATCGCTAATCGTAGAACAAAACGTTGTGTTGGAAGAAAGTCTTGCATTAAAGTCGGTGGGGAGGTCTCTTTGTATTAATTCAAAGCTTGCGAACAAGCAACCAAGCAGCCTCTTAACCATGCATCCCGCTGGGTGTGCTACTTATTGTTCGTTTAATCTCTGTTCCGCACCGGTGTCATTTTGACACATAATTGTTGAGTCCATGTAGACAAGAACTACATATTCCGAAGTTATATCTTCATTGTGACGATTTTCAACGATCGCCAATAACTAGTAAGTTATTCATCAATAATCTCGCCATACGGAAAGAGGAGAGATGACGGGCTTGATCTAACAATCTCATTGTGAATCTACCTGCCTGATGGTAAAGTTTCCAAAGCACGTCTTGGGATCCTAATTGAGGGCATACGCTTGCTTTGACACCAAGTTCAGTGACTCAATCGATATTAAAATCCGTGTTCTCCTCATGAGTGTAACCGGCCATTGGAAACGTACCTAATAGGCTACGCATCTATTGACTTTTGCAAAAGTTACATACGAAGAGCAAATAGAATCCACGCGCCTTTTTTCCAAACGGAGCACAGTTCTTGGATAGCTTGGATTATTTAGCAAAGATATCCAGATTTAAGAAAATTCATCAAAAGATCCGAATGTTTTTATTAGTCGCGTGTCCTACCACCTACCATAAAGGAATAAGTCACAGTGGGTCTTCACGGCTTTTGTGTTCAAATTCCACATGGCGCGCCTGAATAGTAGTTATACTAGTTCTATTCCCGATGTTGCACTACACTACAGCCTTGAACTTCTCGAACTTACTTACTTATTGGGCTCCCGACCCTGCCTGAGACACTGCAGCCTTCCATCCTCTACGATCCCGGGCACGCTGCTTTCAGTTGTCGAGACCAAGCGCTCTGGATGCTACGCTTAAACCAGCACTTCTCGGACTTAGGTATTCGAATTTTTATCGCGAACACTGATTTTTGGTCGCGTTATTCTATTTTTTCTCTCCCTAACTCTAATTTCTGGACCTCACTCGATTTTTTTGACAATTTGCAAACTTAACTATGTTTTTCTTCGAGTGTCAGGGAAGTTCCTATAAATTTTCTTAATGAATTCTTAGCATTCATCATGAGTGTGACTCAATATTTTTGTGTATTTGGAAATTTGCTTTTCTGGTGTGGATACGAGTAAATGCATGCCGCAGCTTTTCCCAGAGAATGTACACAATCGTCACACGTGTTTAATGTCAATGCCTATTGTGATCGTGGGGGAAAAGAACTACGTAGACCGTGCTGGAAAAATAAAATATACCCACTCACCTCTCAGTACCTATGCCATTTTATGTTAAATGAGTCATATCGACGCCGAATGAGTCCTGCGTTATTTACATGTTTGAAATAGCCGAGAATCCTGATAGAAAACCGACCGACCGACCGACCCACCCTACAAAGCCTACCAAACGACGCTCATAAATTATACCCCCTAAGCAAAGCTGAAGAGTATGTGTGGTGTTGTCGTTGGTTGTGTAGCAGATATCCTCCCTCTTTTCCTGTTCCTGGTTCCACAATTATTTGTGTGTTGTAACAAAAAGGGTGGAAAATGATCCCAATTCTCTTATATACCAATCGCTGTCTCTGTGTATGTGTCTAATTTTTGTGTTTTCGTCATCCCCGAAAGGCGCACACAGGACACAGATCCCCATATGCGATCCCTTTTTTGTGAGTCTTTTCCACCCTACCCAACACTCGCCATATGTACCTTTTTAGATCCCTTCTGGCCTGTTTGCTTCCCATGTATACAATTCAGTTGTTTTGTCGTTAGCATGGAACGGCGCAAATGCTACGTCGCATTTCATCCCCCTTCTCGTCCAGATGATGGGTTTGGGTACTTCAGGGTATTTAACCGCTTTCCACCCTACTTTTTCAATACATACGTTTTTTTTCGGTCGTCGGGCAGCAACAACACGCAATGAGTGATGATGGGAAAACTATACAGTGAATCATAGCATAGCCCCTCATCGCTACTCTTGGTCACCAATTCACCATCGACATGGACATAACACATCACAGTGTTTCTGTATTTGAGAGAGATCAAAATGGCGGGGGACGGCAGACCCAAATCGAATTGTTGAATAAATGCGGGGATGGATGAGATGATATTCCACAGACGCTAGCGCATTTCCTTTTCGGGAACATCTGCCACGGTTGATGTGCACGAGTATGCGTGTGTATTTCAATATGTGATCTTGGGTATGCTGCTCTGCAATAAACTCCACAATTTAGCGCAACGGTCGGCGCACCGTCATCATCATCATCATCGTCGTTGTCGTTTCGTTGTGTCCTCAAAAGGGTGGAAATGAAAATCCATAGCATCTGCGCACTAACATTTTATATCGGGGTCTGCTGTTATGGTGTTGGTTTTTTTGTCGCTTTTAGCTCCAAACGGAAATCACCTTCCAAGTTGTTTATTCTTTCCTTTGGAGTGAGTTTGAGTGTGCGGCCAATGTGTTTGGTTACAGTCCAAGCCCACACGCAAAATATATTCCCCATGTAATGATGTTGCAAAAAAGGAAGAGGATGCACCACCCGCTCTCCACCACCATCGGAGCGAGTGGATATCTTCTTCGTTCTTCCATTAAAACTTATTTATAGTGTTGTGCTGTACCTACATCAGTCGTAAGCTTTGAAGTCGTACTGGGTGCTACCACTTGGGTGCTTTGGTTACATTTTGCTTGCACTGCGGTTGCCTTTCTAGCCGAAGGGGAGAGACACTATCCAAATGCGTACGTGCGTCGCATTACCATGGGCAGTACAGTAAATTGCATGCAAATGTATGTAACGATGAGATTTACAGAATGCGAGTTCATTGTGATCATTTTAGCCGCCTACATAGGTATCTGAATGTGACTGTTGCGGGGGAAAAGCTTTACATAAGGGTGACGCACAAAGCAAAAAGAGTTCTCTCTCTCTCCTTTTCTCATAAATTTCTGCGCGTCGTCGTCTCTGTTTGTTTTGATTAAAAACAAAATAAAGTTCAATGCGTAGGTGGGCATTTTCCACCCCACAAAGTTCGTAATAACAACAGGTCTTAGGGATAAAGGTTCGACATATCAAGTTGTAAGAAACTGACATTGTCTGTGACGCAGTTTAACCCGTAAATAATACGTATATATTGCTTGCCAATAATTATGCAAGCAAAATTGCCAAGATGCTGTTGCAAACAGACTTTTCTTTGTTTGCGGACGTTCGTTTTTGCGTAGTACATAGGTCCTCATTCCCTCCTCCTCAAAGTGTCATTCACAGGAGTCTCGTTCTCAAAAGCATAACTGCGTCTTTCTCGTTGAATAATATTTACTTTTGGATGGTCCCACTTGAGTTAGGAGTTGGGTGGTAAATACCTATGAATCTTTTTTTTTTTCAGGAATATTTCCACTAACCTCAATGTTTGTCACGTGTGGCTACATACATTAAGCTGTCTTGCTGGAGTGGGTGAATTTAGTACCTACATTTCTGACGGTCGCCCACTTCCTGCATGCTACGTGGGAGTCACAATTTTTCATCACTTTTCATAGGGCTTCGTTCGTTCTTCGTTCGTTTGGCGTTATACTCACAATAGCGGTCAAATGCTGCTTTGCTTTTTTTTCGAGTGCCTCTCTTTCGCGCTTGTACATAAACGTTGATTGACATTGCCTTTTTGACAGGATTCGTAGGATCTTTCCTTTAAACATGACAATACCAACTGTGCTGGTCGTGCTCCAATTTTATCGAGTTGGGTTCTTTGACGTGAAGTCTTTCTTGCATCTTCGAACTTCTAGCTCTATCAAGCTTTGTTACTCGTGCTGTCATGTGAAGCATTTTCATCTGAGCTGCCGTAAAATTGCTCTCATACTTTTTGTACATTGTCCAGCATTGCGAACCGTAAGTCAGCGCCAGACGAGCAACTGCGGTTTAGAGCCATCCTCTCAGCTTCGGTAACATTTTTCGGTTAATGAAGATATCAGAGCTTTTCTGTCACTTCATCGACAGATGTCCTCATGAATAGTTGCTTCACTATTGGTCATAGATCCCAGATACTTGAACTTTTCGCATTTGCGAATCACTTTTCCATTCAAATAAATGTCTGGACTAGGTCGGAGTGGATCAGAGATTGGGCAGTACATGTACTCAGTCTTTTTTTGGACTAATTTAATACCCTTTTCCGTCCAAAATATATACCCAGACATCAAGTCGTCGTTCTGCTTTTTCAACACGGAGTTAAAAGGTAACCTTACTTACTACAGTCCGGGTGGACCTGTTCCTCAACCAGCGTCTCCAGCCAGCACGATGTTTGGCCAGCTGTCTCCAGTTTCGCAGGCTAAGTTGGTTAAGGTCACCTTCCACTTGCGTCCGCCAGTCGTGATCTTCCTCTACTGCGCCGTCCCTCGGGTGTGTATTCGAAGATCTTCCGGGACGGAGCATTCACATCCATTTTCTCTACATGACCCAGCCACCTCAGTCGTTGGACCTTCACACTTTGGCTAGGTCGATGTCGCTGTACAGCCCGTACAGTTCGTCGTTGTATCTTCTCCTGCATTCACGGTCTATGCAGACGGGACCAAAAATTACTTGAAGAATTTTCCTCTCAAAACAACCAAGAGTGACTTCTTCGGCTTTTGATAGAGTCCATGCCTCTGCACCATAGAGAAGGACTGGGATCATTAGGGAGGGGGCTTTGCTACTCAATTGCTTTCTTAGCCCAAAGAAACAGCGATTGGCAAGAGTTATTCTTCGTTTAATCTCATGTCATTGCCTGAGTTCATAGCGGAGCTTAGGTAGACAAAGTCCTTAACCTTAAAGTTATATATATAGAAGGTACCTACAAAACAATAAAAATAAGGGCTTTCCAAACTATTACTTTTTACGGAGTGGCTACTATTCGCCCATCCCCGTAGCCATTTCTCTAGATGACGTCTAACTGGCATACGAAGGCTTGGTTACACGGGCGTTATCCACGTAACGAAAATGTCACCGTAAAGGGTTATGTCCGCAAATGATATACATATTGGAGTTTAAAACCCCTGCCGCGAGCGAAGCGATCCATCCCCGCTCCAAGTTAACATATAAACTCTCTCGCTCTATCTGACACTTTGTTACGTAGTTGTGTCTCAAAGGCGTGTCTCTAACTAAGGGCGAATAGCAACGGCCTAACCTTAATTTGTGATAAGAAGGGGAGATATCAAACAAATCATATACATAAAATGATCACGGATGATCAACGTGTTATGTTACGTTAAGAGAAGTACCAACTTTAAATTGAAAGTCGCTTTACTAACCACCTGCAATCAAAATACAATCGCAGACAAACAATAAACATAATAAAATTTAACACAAAATGTATTTAGAACAGTGACCCAGTTTGAAGCAATTATCTTTTCGTGTTGAAGTCCTCACGAAAACGCGATGCCCCTGACACTTTCTATCATCGAAAATAATAAAAACAAAAGCAAATCCCATTTTATCACTGCGAAAACAAAAGTGAACACTTAAATTGTTGCTGTTTAGAATGGCACTCCATTCTATATACCTGGGTATTGTGATTGTGTAGGACAGTCATCATTTGAAAATCTGTAAATGTCAATCGTATTCCTAATTTAATTGCCTACTTTCTTTATGAGGCAGAAAAGGGATACCTTTTTTTCTGACTCACTTCTAAGAAATTAGGGGTTCATTGTTTTTCGGGGTTTTCAAAATTATTTCAAGTACATATTTCTTGACCTATGTCAATTTTAATTTTAGTCTAGATATCAGCTAATCACCTCTGGTATCCCGTGATACACTATTTGCTATTTACCCTTCTAAACCAATTTGTTGTCAAACACGATGACAATCATTCAATAAATAGAATTCCTGTTTCAAAAATATATAAACAACAAACCGAATAAATAGAAAATTATCTTAAAATGAGAGTTTGGTCGCTACTAACAAACTGACCTTCTAACTTTCATTCTCTCCTCCTTCACTCCTTCACTCAGTGTGTTTTTGCCAAACTAGTTTCTTCTGAATTTTTTGTTTGTTGCCAAATCAAATGTTTGTATGTAAGAGTAAATATCGCTACGATCATGGCCTTAGGTTATAAGAAATTACATTTTATGTATTTCTCTTTTTGCTGTCGAAAGGGGTACATTATATGTAGCAAGTTAATTTTTAAGCTTTTTCTTGTTTATTTTTTTTTTCTCTCTTTTTTGTAGATAGCAAAACATTCTCAAGTGAAAGGAATTTCGAGTGAAATTTTGTTTTAAAAAAAATATTTATGAGGGCTTTTTTCTTTAGATAGGTACCCAGAGGCGGGCAATTTAGTCGGCTCATTTTGATGGAGAGTTCTGGTTTCGGACTAGAATGGCTCGCAAATAAATAATTTAATCAGAAAATGATGGTAGAAAATTAAGTTTTTAATCGATGATTTCAATTCAAATCAGAGCTGGTGTAATTAAATTAATTTTGCCTCTTAAATCGTGTCTGCTTTGACGGATTGTAGAAAAAAGAGGTTGTCAGCCTTAGGTTTTGAGAGCGAGTCCAGTACCGGTTAGCATACACTTTTTACCTCTTTGTACATAATAAACAGTTGTAGTTAAACTAGTTTTGTATTATAGAAAAAGCCACTCAATTGCCACACCTCACTGCACAAATCGATTATCGCCATAAAGTGGAGAAATGCCTTGGCACTTAAATTTAGGACCTTTCCAAAAAGTGAAGTTAATCGCTTTGTGCAAAGAACGGCTCATAAATAAATGTATATCTTGAGGCTATATCAAATGTGAATGTGACAAATAGGTTCAAAGTTAAATGCGCAGCATGTGCTGTGCTTCCACCATTTATGACCATTTATGATCACTATTGTTCTCATGGTCCTAAAAAATATATGATATTTGTAAAACAGTATCAGCGTCAAATTTTTACTTGTCAAATAGTTGACAATACTTTCGAACAAAATTTGAACTTTTGTCAGACAGCGGACGTTCGGAGAAAAAACAATTAAATTTTTGCATTTGTATTAAGGCTTATTAGTAAGAGCAAACATTCCCATTAATTATGGAACAAAACTTCGTTCAAGTGGCTTCCTCGGCTGGCTTCGCAGTAGCGCATTCTGTCACTCCAATTTTCCAAGACCTTGTTGATGGCTTCGGGCTGTGGCTCACGGATTGCTTGCGGATGATATTGGCCTTAAGCTTTATTTTCGAAGAAAAATAGTCCAATTCCAATGATGCCACCACGCCACAATCCGCAGCCACATTTCTCGTCTGTGCGCTCCGTCCGACGACGGGGACCATGAGTGTTGTCCACTAGCATACAAGTCTGACCAATTTTTGCACAAACTTGCGTGCAGCAGGCGCGGTGAGTGCTTCATTTCAGCCAAAAATTCTTTTCAAAAAACGCACTGTTTCGTTTAGGCTAAATAGAACTCACTTTGGGAATAATGTTTTCAATATTTCCCAACGTTATTCAAGCGTAAAGCGACTCATTTCGTTCCGCGGAGGTATAATACAGACTTTCTGTCAAGATTTCGAGCGGGAAACAGCAGTCAGTGTCAAAATAACCTACGATTTAAAAATAAACCACAAGAACTTAGTTCACTTTCTTATGGGAACTTGTTACACATTCAACAGTTTAATATGTATGCCCCCCTGCAACCCCCACATTTTGTTTACTGTCAGATTTCCATTATTTGCGAAATTGGGTATATTAAAAGGGAAATAAATCCACTTACAGTTTTCGGAACCTCCGAGGTTTCGCCATACATTTTTGAGGTGTCGAAACCTCGAGGTTTCATCGAAACCTATTCGAAACCCCTCCGAGTTCATCCGTCCGCGAGAGGTTATCAAATCGAACAAGCCTACAGCTTGAACTTTGGTTTATTTTGTTTTCATTTGTGGATGTCAAAATATTAAGCGCCAAAACAATTGTCTGCCAACAAACGAAAAGTAGAAAGAAAATATTTATAAATTTTTTAAATGTAATTTGTTTTTATTGAAGATCATGGCAAAGCAGTACAAGAAAAGGAAATTGTGGACGCAAGCGGAGAAAGAGGCTCTTGTGAAACTTCAAAATTGACATCTTATGACTTTCAAAACGCAAAGTGCGTTTCGGGGGGGAACGTTTCACAAGGTTTCGGGTAAAATGCATCGAAACCTCGCGGTTTCAGTTTGGTGGCATAAGGTGTTGTAGCCATATTCGTGGTTTTGTACATAGTTTTCCATGTTTCGGATGTAGTTGTTTAGCGACTGCTAAAGCCTTTTCTCTCTTACTTTAGGTTACCTACTTTTAGCATAGTTGTTAATTGATCATCGAATGTCTTTAAACTTTTTGGCTTATCTTATCTGTCAATAATTATAGCTATCCCACGACTAATTTAGATCAAACATAATCAAGCTAATTAAATGAACAAAAATAACAATTACGTCGGAAATACAATTCTAATTCTAACCCTGTCACATAAATCCACACTGTATACGTGTTCGTAAATTATGCACACAAGAGGTTTTTTTTTTAATCTCGAAATGAAATGCACCTCGCAATTAGAAAAATCGCGCGCGTGCAGTACAAAACATTCATTTACAGGTGTACATAGTACACACAAAGCATTGCAATAAAATAGGCGAGGAAATTTATACAAACATAGATACAACACTGTATCTATAAAATGAATACAATGTCGTATACCTCACTGATAACATGGTATAAATTAAAAAAAAAAATGCATGCCGTCGTCGCGTCCACCATACCGTCGCTTCCCCGGCGCGACGGCGGCGACGACTAAAATACTGTGTAAACAATTGATTTATAAATAAAAGCAAAATCTCTCATATAGATTATGTTATATATAATTTTATTTGACATTAATAAAATAATATGCAAAATGTCAAAGGTCTACAAAGTAATCGGCTTTTGACAAGTCCGCAACAATATACACAGTTAACTAAATAATAATAAAGCATGGTGGCTGGAGACGAACAGCTGTTCTCAGTTTTATTTTATTTATTTTTTGTTCCTTTACTGATTTTGTGAGTTTGAAGAGCTTAAGAAATGAAAAAAAGCTTTTATTGCTCTCTATTTGGTATATGGCAGGTATTGGCGGCATTGGCGCCTGCTTGCCTAGAACTAAGTCAAACGTAGACAAGTAGACAATACCAAATGGTTAACAAGTGTCTAATGAGTTTTTAAACTGTCAGCATGGCTGTGCTTTAATTTCTCTTTTGCGAGGCATACACGCGTGTAGATTAAAGAAAGGTGTCATCAAATGAAGGCATTTATTACATAACCTATGGCACTGTAAAATATTTTACTCGAAATAGTGCGAAATAATGCGAAAGAACTTATTTTGTTTGTAATGCAAACTAACGCGTGCACTTGTGTTGGGCGCCATTTTTACTTGATGATTCCGTTGTTGCAATGTTTTGTCATGGTTAATGAAAAACTGGAAAATGCAACTTTATTTTGCATAGCCTGCAATCTGCAATCGACAACATGTCAGTTAATTTCTTGTACCCAATGCTCATTATACCTCATTCTACATACCGGAAGCGAGCGCTTTACGCTGGAGGCAATTTCGAAGCTCACGACGCGCAACGAATTCAAATTTCAATGATGGCAATGATGCAGTGGGAAAGTGGCGTACAGAATTGTGGCGATATAGTAAAGGGTTCTCCAATAGATAGGTCGAGTGTTAAAATTGAATAAAGTTCTGTGATGACAACGAATAAAACTGCATGGCCGCCAAGAGGCAAGAACTGTCAAAATCTACCCGTTTGTATCGGAGAACCTTTTATTGAAAGACAGTCAGGAGTATAATTTGAATGTTTGACTTTACATTGGCCTTACATTATCCTTTTAGGGTTGACTCTTAACGTTAGGCATTTGCTTAGTATTCAAGTATGTATATTATTTATTACTGTGGCACTGTGTCCTTAGTTTTCTTGATAACAACTTCACCTGTAGCATGTTCCGCAGATCCATCCAATACGTCGCTTTAACCTCTGCAAAGCCACATGGAACAAGTGTCTTCTGGTGGGTATCGAAGGTGCAATTTCTACTACACAAAACCTATGCAGCTTTGACAGGGTGACCCTAAAAATATGAAGAGAATTCAAAATTTCAACAATTTTCAATTATTTGTGAGTGGGACAGCGAGGGGTAACAAGGATTAAGTCAAGTTTCACCCTGCCAATTTCTGTTGCGAAGTTTTGTCGCATTTCAGTCTATGAATTATTGTTTGAGAGAATTGCATTATCTGATTAAAGATTTTTAACAAACCAGACGAATATAACAGTTAAAGAATGCAGAATACCTAATGCTTCTGTGATCGTCATTTTCGTTGTCGCATAGCTTCCATCTTTCGATTTCGATTGCCTTTAATATTTGCAAGAGTCTGCGAAATGGGCACTGGGTAGAACCAGTCTATTAACCTATTCCCATTTGCAACTTCAAAGGGTTCTAGGTTCTATAGCATGTTTAACTAAGGTATCACATTAAATCGTGACTCGAAGTGGGCTTTGACAGCTTGGCGTTTTTGCAACGGCTGGTTTTCCACTGTCTTCTCGAACATGGGGGTTGGAATTTGAACATCTTTCTGAAAAATAGTCCATTCTTGTTCGATGTGGCCAGCGATATGTTTTGCCTTTTTGAGCCGCTTTTACATTTGAAGCAGTTCATGGTAGATGGCGTTACTAGTCCGTATAGGCAGCATAGGGCTAGCTTCTTACAACAATTCGTTTGTAGGTTTTTTTTTGGGACAAATGGAAGGGACCTACAATTTTATGCCGAGTCGGAACGTCTGAATTGAGAAACTTCCATGACATTTATACCGTCGGAAGTTTGTCAGACGTTCGCGAGAGTAGGCGCAGTGGAAAAAACCTTAAAATATGATTTGTGTTTTAGTCTAGCACTCAGTGTTTAGCCACTGCTCCGACTCTGCTATTCGCCTTTCGAAAAAGACGAGTATCAGTTCCCCCTATCGTCCTGCAATAAAGCCAAACAGAATGGGGAATTTGTTGTGGCTAACCGAAGTATCAGCAACTTCCTAGGGAACCTACCGATCTCAACTACCGGTGCCATGTTTACTGTATTCATATAAAATTCAAAAGGCGGATAATCACAAACCATTACTAAGAAATTGTTTATCCTAAATCATATGAGGTCAACAAATAAATCTCATTAACTATACATATAGTACTACATTTTGTTGGAATTCCCAACGTACTAAAGACTTATGCTAAATTAACATACATCCTAACCTTTCGGTAATTATTTAATATAGCATGTAGTCTACCCCTTTTATTTTCCTCCAAATAATGAGTCATTTCCAGTCGTCTCAAAATCAGGTTTTCTTTTTTTTATACAATCGAACATATCTATATGCGAAGTACGTATGTTTTTCACAATCTACAACGTAGGTACTTGTCTCTTTAACTTCAATTGCAGATTGTTAAACAAAAGCAAGCCCTTCACTTGTAAAAGGGAAAATCAAGTGTTAAGAATATTTGTCTTAATTTGACAATTTCAAGGTTAAATCACACACACACATTTTGGAAAGTTTCATCTACTGCGTAATAAAAAAATATACATTCATACATGGTATTCTTTATGTACAAAAGATAATAATTTTCAAACACGTTACCAATCCTGTTCTCACTAAAACGGGTATAAGGTATATTACTTAAATTTAGGGGATAATATCTTGAATGAATCGCCCGACGACGCGACGTTTGTATTGATTATATTTATAGTAACACCTGACTGAGTTGATTACTGAAATGTAACGGACATTAGAGCAGTCAGTGCTATTGCTATAGCATAATAAAGTGAAAGGATAGCGGAGCGTATCGATTTTAGTGAAATCGTGACTCGACTCTCAATATTGATATGATTGAGTTTTTTCTTTTCTTTTACCAAATTTATTAATACCACGTTTGAAATACATATGTATGTGCTTTCTTAGGCCGCGTCTACACCAAATCTACCAGGAATAAGTAAGTTTAGTGTACAGAAAACCAATTCGCCCTTTTATTTTTGTACCCAACTTGAATATGGACAGGATCAGCATTAGGTTAGATAGGTTTTAACTACAAGTCATCCAAAATGTGGCAATTCAGGCATTCACAAAGATCTTCTACGGATTCGAATATTCAGATCATTATTGCTGATGGCAGCCTCTCAAAAATGTTCCACTCCGCAAAAATATTACAAAATTTTAAGACGAGATGACGATTGTGTCTATGAAAGGAGAAAACAAAAGTCAAAAGATGACGTCCGTAAAACCGGAGTCTGAATTACCTGAAATTAAAATGCCAAGAAACTGGATTGAAGTTTTTCCAAAAGTTACTAATCTAATCATAGAATTTTTAATTACTGTTGTCAACTGTGAATTTAAAACACGCTGAATACAATATGGATTCAGAATTTCTCACACATTTTTGTTTGTATGTAGTTATATAAATTTAGTGAAACTGTATGAATGTAATAGATAATAACTCGCATTTTTGACAAGCTTTTGCCCACGTCTTTGCTCACGCAGCCTTCAGGATTTGGTAGACAGAGATTCTTCCACAGTCAGTTAGTTTATATTTATATATATCGCGCAGGAAAACTACTTAAAAACAGTACCAAGGAGCAGTTATTATCTCTGAAAATATGTTTAACACCTTACTGGAGAAAACAGGTCAAAAATTAGATGATATATTTATCGTGAGTGAGGCGCTGTCATTTGAAAGTATTGCCTAAAATGGTTTCAAGTTGTTTTTGTATTGATTTAGATTTATGACTATTTATTATGAATGAAGTAAGGTCATGAAAAAGTCTTCTTAAAAGGGGTCATCGCCAATAACTCGGGCCCCAAGCAAAATTTCCAAAATTGGAAAAATTTGTTTTCTTTATTTCTTGTATAAAGTACAAAAACCGAGTTTGAAGTCGATCGGATAAAAAATAAAAATGTCCCCATTCAAACTTTTGACTTTGAGGGTTGGTACTATCGAGAAAATGATATCGGGTAAGGAGCCGCTGCCGCCAAAATTAATGACCATTCGGGCCGGATTTATGGGATTTTTCATCACTCTTGCCAGAACTTTCGGCGGTAGATCAACGCATTCTTGACGGATATTCTCTTTGAGGGCTTCACGTGACTTGAAAAGACGTATTCACAAAGATGGAAATGGGCCTCGTCTCGCCGCTCATGATGATTTTCGATGAAAAGTTGTCTTCCTCGAGGTCCAGATTTAGGATGACTTAGGCGTAGGTCACACGCTCTTGGCGATCAAAATCTAACAAATGATGCAGTGTCTACACTTTGTAAGGGAACATCTTAAAGTCTTTCGCCACATTTTCAGTAAAGATCGCCGATTGATGCCCAATGCCCGTTGCACGTCGTCTGGTCGATACTCTAAGCCGACAGCTATGATATTCTCACCAGAACGGCCGGCCAGAACTGCCAGTATCTCGTGTTGTCCCATTCTCTTCTAGACGAGCGGCTAAACGTCGTAGTGTTTGCAAAATTGGTGTCGGGCACCTGCGAAATCTGCGCCGAATCTCACGCTGCGTTAACATCACTGACGAATTTCGCAAAAAAAAAAAAAAAAATAAAAATAAATAAAAAATTATTCCTTGTTCTTTATGAGTATACCTCGTCATGTCTGTGTTGACGTGTATTTTGTATTTGTTTACTTTACAAATGTCAAAGTAGAATTATTGACTTTTGCCGCCATTTGCAAAAATTTGCGCCATCTTGTATAATGTAACACAAACATTTTTGTAATACAGGAACATTTCTACAAGTGGTAACACATTTATGTAACACTGAGAAGATCCTTGTCAGGACCTCACTAGGAATGGCACAATAGGCAAGAATAGGCTCTTTTTAAAGAGGTCGCAGTGCCAGATCCCCATGAAGGCTCTCCCTATTTATAATCTAATCTAAGATGGACCTACAAGTCCAATGCTGATCTTATCACCACGCAGGACTTGTGGTATTGCAATTTCTTGCTATGTCCGCTGAGCTGATTTTTTTGAAATATTTAGAAAGAGGATAGGAGGCATCAACCAGAGACTCGATTTAGTCAAATCTGTCACCTCGCATAGGTATATCTCTACTCAAAGTATTGTATCTCTGACCGATTACGGGGTCGCAGCAACCGACCGGTCACCCGATTCCGTCAAATTTATATTCTCTCCATTTTCATATCTTGGAAATTGCTTAGAGAAAAAAAATGTTCATACATTCTTATACATATTCACTTTCCATCAAACTCTGGTTATGCCTATGGGTGCGGATAAATGATCTATTGAACGTCATCAGGACTACGTACAATATTATGTATTGTAGCCGTCATCTTGGAAGGTCATCTCAATTCCAAAAAGTGCTAAAAACGGGCGTCAGAAGTTTAAGAATTGTCAACCTATAACTATATTTAGTTCTAGTACTAGAACTACTGACAAAAGTGCTCATTTGACCACTTGACAAGTTTGAACATGAGATCGGCAAACAAAAAACGAAATAAAACACAAAAAGAAGAAACGGATAAGATAGGTACCAAACTTTTTTGTGGTTTAGTTCATTTGATTTTTATTTGGTTGGCATGTACGTTTTTAAGGACCATTCCCATGACAACGAACGAATTGATGAAATGCGAACAAGTCACTTTTGATGCATTTATGAACTTTTGAATTTGAAATCATATCATTTAATTCGCGTTCCACAAACTAGCGAATAAAAAATTCTTCCGAACTTAACCTCAAATGAGAAATTGCTGGTAGAAACTGATGACTGAAATTCGCAAACTGTCGGGTTCAAGAAAAGCATTCATGTGAACGGACTGTCAAAACTTGCTAATATTCGTTCGAGTTGGTCGCTCTCATGTGAATGGTCCTTTACATAATAATTAATTTTTGACGACATTGTCAAAGATGGAATAAGGAAATGTTCATTTCCAAATTTATTAGCTCTAGATAACAATTTCATTCTTCTAATGTATTGATATTTTTACTGATCGTGTAGGTAGCCTAACCTACGCGTCAAAAATTGCAAACCTCAATTCGACATAACCCTATGAAATTGCAAACGCACTTCTTTGCAGCCCTTTGACAGGGATACCAATACCACCTGCCTGTTGTCAATATGATCAATTTTTCTGTACTTACGTAGACTAAAAAAAACACGAATAATAAAATGGCCAGCTTTTAATTAAGTTGAGACTTGAAAATCAAAGTAGGCAAGGTATACCTAGCATGTGTTCATTTTCTGTGACAATTTCCCATGATTGCTTTCTCAATGCTATGGAAATCGTTTGTGTGCATTTTGTATCTTCTTTTGTGCGATAGACAAAAGATCCACAACACTTTTTTTCGCCACTTGAGTAAAGCGAAGAGGCAAAGTTGAACGTATATAACCTACACATACCCACCTACAATATCGATTATTTCTAAGGCCCTCTATGGAGAGCGGAAGTATATATTTATCAACAACTACAACATCGGGTAGGTTTTATGCTGCCATACTCGAGGGGTGCATCGATTTTAACTCTGTACACATATTTATCGAGGAGTATATAAAACATGATCCCCCTGCTATTTTGCCAAGCGGCTTCTGTCTCCAAGGGGTTGGTTGGCATGGATGGAGACCAGAGTATATCCATTAATGAGTAGGGACACTCTCTCTACATATGCATTTCATTCTACCACAAAGCAAAACGCAGAAAAAATCGTGCAATAAGTGGAAGCAGGTCGAAAGAATACTTTTTTCCTGAATACAACGAATGCTTGAGAAGAAAAGGGTACACAACACATTTTACCTGTACCACTACATGGGGCTTGCTGTGTACGACGATCGATTGTGGGTTTTTTCATAAAGCATTTTTAAAGGCGGTAAACTCGGATTTCGATGTGTGTACCTATTCACTTTATGCAGTGTGACCTGCTTTGCTTTTTGGAAAATGGTTTCATGGTTCGTTTTTCTGATTATTTTTTCCAGGAATTACAACTAATTCTGAACTCCTACCATTAATATTTCAATCTAAAATATGAAAATATATGTTTCTTCTTTGTTCTGACTTCGCTTAAAATAATGCAATCCGATATTGGGCCTAGTAGCAATAGAAATGATTTCATTCCATAATTGCTAATTGTTATAATAACTGGTCACACTGGTTCTGCAGTGACGATGGGGTTGGTTTTTTCATAAAGCATTTTTAAAGGCGGTAAACTCGAATGCTTATCAGTTGTCCGAAAGAAGTGAAATAAACACAATACAGGGTGACCCGTGATTGTTTTCGGTGTCTACAAACTACAGTGCAAATGTTTTTGGATTAAATAGAAATTTAAATAGGAAATGGGAAAACATATTTTGAAGTGTTTAGCCTGCGCGGTCGAGAACAAAAAGAAAATGAAGGTGTAAAATATTTTTATGTGCCGATAATGGAGGGCATTAAAAGTTTAACTTTATTGGTTTTTTAGTGATAACTCCTGAAACTATTCCTTTCCTGACTCCTTTTTTGGAGGTGTAATTTTGCATTACAATTTTTTTACGCGCTGTTTATTTTGCTATTGTTTTGCTTGTATTGCGCTTTATTAAAAGATAATTGGTAAAAGCAAACGATTGAAATATAATTTATTGTGCAAGAAAGAAATGAACACGTGAAGTGGAAAAAGGCAAAATTAAAAGAGTGCGTTGGAATTCAAAAAGTAAACAGTATTGCCACACAATAAAGAAACATAACTAAGATATAAGTTGTCTTGGCAAGGTATTGCCAAAGCGCTGGTTGAATTAACGTTCAAGTTCAAGTTTCAACAGCTTGAACACATTTAAAATACATATCTACGCCTTTTGGTTTTTAAATTAATAGTATTGCTTGTGGTCGAAATGTGTCCTAAGTTATATTAAACTTTAATTCATATAAATTTAAAGACCCCAACAAATTCAGAAGACCATTTTTGGAAAATGAAGAGCAAATCAATTTCATATGAAATGCATTTTTTAAGTATTGCTTTTTTCGATAAGTCTGCCAATATAACTAAAAGGATGGCAGCAGAATATAATTATGTGTTCTTATTGGTATTTCAATTGACTTAATTACCATTTTAACGCAACCGAGGAAGAAATAATGAGTTGCTCACTCCATTTCAATTCATTTGTGAATTTAAAAGATCTTTTTCAGCAAAGTTACATGGAGAAAATAGTTGCGAGCCAACAGCAAATACAGAGCTTTCCGGCGTTGAAATAAACGCTTTCAAAACTGAATCTGACTACAAAACTGCTGATTTTGGTAGTGAAAATGCGTTTTATTATTTTGCATGCTATATTAAAAAAAAACGTCAAAAACGCAAGTGTGAGTTGGAACTAAGTCAGCAACATAGTGTTTCCTCCATATTTACAGATTTTTAAGGAAGATGAAAGTGCGCATTTGACACGTTTGCCTAAAGAATTTTTAGATGCATTAGAAAGTTTATAGCAAAATAAAAAAAATATAATTTTGAAATGAAAATGTATGACCCACATATTAAAAAATAAATATGATTGATTACTGTAAAATTATTATGTAGGCACGTGTTTGAGAGCATGACTTTATCAAAAAATTTAATAGAATAATCAAAAAAACCAACAACAAGCATAAATATCTTAGCGTAACACACATGTAATTATAATTTTGTATTTAATAAAAATGTATGACAAGTTAAAAATGTTCCTTTTTTAACGGAGCACCCTGTGCCATTTTCCGAAAAAATACTCCTCCTCTTTTTTCTCTCTCTCACTACCAACTTTATATATCCGTCTATTTCTCATGTCTGTGTGACACAGTAATACTTGCTGATAAGGAAATTGTCGAGAGTGTCCCTACTCATTATAATGGATATACTCTGATGGAGACCCTCAAGAAAACCCCCTAATCGAGTATGGGAAACAAGCAAACCCACAGATCGCCTTACTACCACCATAAATTTGTATCGCTTGCAAAAATAAAAACCTCTCACACTAACACTTTTCCAGTGAAAAACAACCCTTGCTTACTTGCTCACTGCTGCTGCTGCTGCTCAGCTCTTTCGGATGTCCGTGCCCATTCCAATTGTTCTCCACTCTTGGTGCCAATGTGAAAACCGAACGCGAAGGGGACCGATATTGTTCACTGGGCTATATATCTACAGCACACACATTTCTACATTTCTACATCTTTACGTACGCATGTACGCATTAGGCGTAATAAGCCGCCCGCCAAGCCAACACAATTTTACGAGTGATATTTCCATAGAACACACTGCATATTCAGTTCAGTCAGAAAGACCTATGGGACCACCACCTCGTTCTATTATGTTGTAGAGATGTGTACATACAATACACCGACCCCGACCGCGACGCCCGACGAGTCCCCTCGTTTCACTTTTGCTGCATATGCGAAGCCTCATTAGAACAGAGCACACAAAATGAGGCACACATTTCTCGCCCATTCAATGTCAGATTTGCTTGTAGCTTGTAGCTAACTGAATGCGATAGGGATCTACATTTTCATTTGATGGGATCTCTTCATTACACATTATGTAGTATAGAGTAGATACTTTTCTGTGTGATTCTCATTTCGAAAAAAAAAACTCTGGTGACGGTGAGCGTATCTTACCCCGCAATCATGCGCGCTATATTTCTGAGCTGCCCTTATAATATTGCCATCGCCACATACACCCTAGTCCAATACATAAGCATATACACCCCGCCGTCGTCACCACCGTATTGTATGCGCTGCCGTTGGCCTGGCTCGAGTTTGTGTAGCAAAAATAAAGTATTGCCAGATCAAGTGCAAAGAACATGTAAAATTAAAATTTTCTCACTTATATGTCAGGGTGAATTACATTAAAAGCGCTCTGCTCATTTTGCATAAAATGTACTCGTTGATAAAAGCTCTCCTTGTTTTGTTTTATTTTTATTATAGTACAATAAAAAAACCGCTTTCGAATTAAACAGTCAAATTTTGTTTGAGGGGAATTTCCTTGTTTTGTAATTTCAAGTTAGTACTGATGTAAACCGATGAGCAGCGCGCGCAAATGAAAAATTACAATAAATTAATATGGAATTTTTAGAACGGAGATTTGTTTTTCAAATTAGAAGAAGGTGGAGGAGGGTAGGTGGTATGTAATGTAAGCGAAATTTACACACATGTTTGTGGTTATTTATTTTTGTGTTTTTATTGAAAACAAAGATTATTTAAGTGATTTTTAAGTTTATTATTAGTTTGCGCCATTAGTATGTGTATTGGGAATAGCCAGACTGCAATATAGATTTATGTGATTGTACGACGGCGCTGTATTTGTACATGCAGCATACCTACAAGCGACTTTGAAAATTATTGATTTTCTATGAGTAGAGTAGGTATGTGAAGATATTTTTAGCAAATATGGTATAATCAGTAAATTTGCCAATTTAAATAAACGTCAACACTTAATAATAAACCAAAAAAAGGTTTGGAGTTTTTTTTTCGAACATGGCATTTTGGCACATCGTACCTACTTATTTATTATTATTGGCTCGAAAACAGTATGTATCTAAAAAAAAAATCAATGTTCGAAATTTCGACTTCAAATGACGATCAGACGAAGCCAATTTTGAAGTGAAGGTACCTATTAATCTGTTTCTAGTTTTGCAAGTCAATTTACACGAATTTCGAACATTACAAATCTAAAAATTGACAATGGTAGCTTGCAGTGGCATTTCAGCAACTTACGAATTTGTATTTACAAGTTTTTTCCCCACAAAATCTGTAGAAAAATTACAAATTTGCTTTTAAAATAAATTTGTAGGTACCTTATGTTTCCATAATTAGCAGAAGAAGTAAGAGGCAACTTTACAAGATAATGAAAGACATTCACGCTAAATCTGAGATTCGATCGAATGGAGTATTCCTCAAATTCAAAACTTTTACTCGAATAAACTTCTCACATTCTAAGTTTCGATCGAAAGAAGTTCCTTATCGAATGATTTCATTGAATGAATTTAATTTTAAAATCTGCTGAACAAATATTTAGCTGTCGGATCAAATTGAACCGTAAAATACTACGAGACAAATCTATTCCATAAAATCTGTCCCACGAAATGTATGTTCGTCTGCATTGTTCAGACACCATACAAATTTTTTTTTTGCCATCATATTTCATTTTTAATGTTTTTGTAAATTTTGTACTAAAAGTAAACAACATTTTTTCCAATTTATGCAAAAACAATAAAACTTTTACAAAACTTTCGACCTAAAAACTTCGCTGGAATAAATGCAATTGGCCGCATTCAAGAATCTAGTCATCGTAAGTCGACTTGAATTGTATGGACTCCAAATTTACCTGAACACGAAAACTAACTTGAAATGGGTTTCTGCTTGGTGCTCTATACGTCAAGGCAATCGCAAATGTCTAACTGTGCTCTGCCATACTCTCCGATGACCGAATAGAAATGTCAAAACTAAGTTCTCCGGACAGATGTCGACACAAATAGATGCGGACATAAACGTCAACTTAGAAAACTGTAATCATTTCGGCCCAAAGAGGTTATAGGGCTGTCAGACTTACGAAACTAGATTCTTGAACGCCCCCATTGAAACTCAGATTTCCCCAAATTAGCAAAAAAAAAAAAATAGAAATCGAAAGTTGAAATGTCCATTGGGTTTAGCCGAATGGCTTTCGATTTGAATGTCAAAATTAAGGTGATATTTCCTTCTCTTATGATCTGTCAGAAATCACGAATCCTATTATCTGAACGCATTCATAGAACTCATTCTGACTTCTCAAATGCAAAAGCAGATGTCACTTTGGACATTAAATTCTGTCTGTTCGCTGTGATCTGTCAATAGATTTCATAAATGACGGCTTCTCGTATTATGATCCGTCAAAACATTCAAAATCCGCAGCCACAGAACCCATTTGACGGAAGTTATAAATATTTACAGTGAATTGAAATATAATTTAAAGTTTTTACTGAAGTAATTAAAGGGAAGTGTTGACGTTTCGCACTGCTCAGTGCTTCCAAATTAGAATAATTTTTTTTATAAAGATTTGCATGGTGCCAAAAGGAAGATCTATTTGCATTCACATAAATACAAACATAATTTTTATTAAACATCACCTTCATCAAATTCGCGCCTGGATCTTTGTGTCCATCCACAAGTAACGTCTATCTGGCAATACTGCTACGACTTATATACTTTCAGATACTTTCACAGCCAAAGTATATTAAATTTTCATTACGATCACCCATTGCTCGGGGATATATCTTTCTTTTTCCTTCTCCTACTCCCTCAGCTACATATTTGTTGTTGCCAAAAATAAAACAATAATGACAGCAACAAAAAAAAAATACATACCTGACAGTAAAATATGCGAAACAAACTCCTTCATATTTTTTTTTTTGAGAGAAAGAGAACAAATTAAAATAGCAAAAAAAGGTTCGGCTATGTACGTACCTCCATATACCTATACGGTAAAGGCAAGTATGTACCAAAAACATGGGCACGGGATACCCATCATCTTTCCATCTGCCTCCAAAATGGATTCACTGGAAAACCCATGCTCAATTCATCTGTCATGATTCGGATCAGCTTTGTGTGTTGTGTTTGCCGAAAAACCTTAATTTAAAAAAAAAAAAAATTCTAAACCAAAAGCCAGGAGGGTGAAACAAAAATGTGTGTAGTTTATATACCTCCTCTTGTGTGTTTATGGTGGGTCCCCTTCGCCCCTCGGTTCTGAATTCTGATGCCATAGTCATATCAATGTGTGATCAGTATGCTATGTGTGTATTGGGAAAAGTACCTAGTCTAGAAGAAGCAAATTTCCACGGTACCGCTTGCGAGGACAGCCGGAGCCGAAACCAGTAACAACATAAACACCAACGGAGTACGGTCGTCGGACGCGGGAGAGTTCTAAGAAAAATCTATAAACACAAGCTACTTTTTTTTTGTTTTTGTATTGTGTTCTGTTGGCTGTGTGGTGGAGAATTTTTCAATTTAACTTCTGTCTATCCAGAGAACGCGCAGGAAAAAAAAAACCCCGAAACGACAAATATAACATTTTCTCGTTAAATTCTTTGTGGTGTTGTTTTGTATTACTGTTCGCCATCGGAACCGAACTGTTGTGTGGTGTTGTTGCTTTTCTCACTTGGAATATAAGCTAAAACAAAACTTAAAGTTTTCTTTACTGTGTTACTTCTTCGTCGTCGTGTGCTTTTTGCATATGTTTATACGGTATGTTGTGAATTATTACAGTGAAATTGATCATACTCTACATTCGAGCCATGAGCAAAATGAGAAGAGTGTTTTTATAGAAGCTTTTATTGCATTATTTTTGTTTTGGTTTCCTTTTTTTTGTGTTTTTTTTTTGTTTTCTCATTTTTCCAATTCTCATTCCGTTTTATATTTAGCCACAATTTTGATGATACCTTATTTACCTTTGACGTGAAATATTATGTTGGCAATGACTACATTTTCTCGCAAAAAATAAAGAAAATTTCATTTAATTATGGTAAAAGGAAAATGGAGGAATTGTGTTAATTTCAAGTGGCCAAAGTAGGTGGGGAGAAATGTAGTAGTGAACTTGTGAACAGACTGGTTTTGAACATTCAATAATTATGTGTTACTTTTGGGATTGATAATAAAAAAAGGAATTGTTTTTTTAAAGTGTTTTTCGAAGTTTCGATATCGAATTTTGTTAAGTGACGTTAATTATGTTCGTACACAAAGCTTTAAGCGTTTTTAATACTGATAGTCTCATGCTCTATCCACTGAGCTAGCCGGGAAATTTATAGCTTGTCAATATTTTCATAGAAATCTACATTAGTGTCATGTGGTTTGGATCATAAAATGATGGACTAAAACTAAAGCAGCCAAGAGAAAAATAATCTCGTGCTTTATCGACTGAGCTAGCCGGGAAAATGTTTAGCTAATCAGCATCAACATACAAGTCTGTGGTTCTTCCTTGGATTACGAATCAATGTATTGTACACAAGATTCTCGTTGACATTAACCAACAGAATGGGAAACGTCATCTACGCTAACTTGCAGCGAATTGCAGTCCGTTGCGTCTTCCTGCATAGACTTTGACTGAATATTTTATCAAGCAAAAGACAATTTGGCAATCTGCAATTGAAGCTACAAAAATTAGCTGTTAACTGTCCACTGCGACATTATTTAGTTCCTAAATTTGATATATATTTGTGTGGATCATAGTCTTAATCAAACCTTGTCATCAATTTCAAACAACAATTACCAAATTTTCATTCGTAATCACTTTTAAAAGAATTCACTTCCAGTTTGCTGTTTAGGACTTTCTAATATGTACAGGGAAGTAAATTAGGATAAAGAGTTCGAAAGTGAATATGCATTATCGAAATTTGCACAAACTCAAATCCGATTGAAATCGATAAGGAGTTAATTATTCCGCTTGAAATCAGATCTATAAATAATTGTTTAGGATTATCGTGAATAATTCAGCAATATGATTTACTTTGTTGACAAAGGGAAAATTTCCATCGGATTTTATTCACTATATTTTCTATTAAGAATATGCAAACCTACCTGACTATAAAATTAGCTTAATTTTAAACACATTCGCGCTAAACTGTGCGAATTTATATACATAATAGGCTAGGGTAATCCCTTCACCAAACCTGTTCCCGTATGTAAATTTTTTGTAACATCGGTGCCTCAACGGAAAATTTGGCAAGTTTTTATTTACGTAGCCACTTTACGCTCTTTAATGTTTGCAATCTGTCAAATTAAGTGACATCTCCACAATGAAAAAAATTTAGCATTTGTCGCTCAATTGTTTTACGCTCATCATTCAGCGTGTAAATTTTGTGATGACGTACAAATTGCTGTTTGTCGGAAATTTCAAACATTTAAAAGAGCTCCTGAACCTCTCGTGAAAAAAAGCCCCGCTTCAGAAATTGAAAGTCAAATTGATTTGTTATGGAAGATTGACAGTTAATGAGAGTCCATCATACACCCGGTAAGCTCTAAATCGATATGCTTTCTTTCAGAAAATTGTGGCTTAGAAGTAACGCCTACAGGACCGTTATAAAGCTACTATTACACATGTCAAAAATTGTCAATTTGACAACTTGACAACAACTTTGACAAAATCCGACGTTATATTGGCGTCAGAGTGTCAAAAATCGGCACGCTCAGTTCGATGGTTTTCGATTGAACGAACAGTTTGTCAAACATATAACATCTCATTTTTCTTCTCCCTTACAAATTTTGACGAAATTTCCTGTCTACATTTGCCACGGGATCAGTGTATATGTATATATCAACTAATACCAGACTGAATTGGAAATCCGAATTTAGGATTGGGATTGGGTGTACTAGTTGCCTTAGTTTTTCTTAACTAGCAACGCGTCTAAGTAGATTGTCATTCAATTGTAATCTCTATTCGCGGTACGACTATTCACTACAAAATAGATGAACACAGTATCGACTGTAATCTTCTATTGTCAAAGCCAAATGTGACTTGGTAAATGTCAGTTTCAGACGCGATCGAAGCTGATAATTTTTTTTATGGCTGACAATAGTTTGTGTATCACGTCACAAATATTGGTATTTCATAAATGCATTAGCATGTTTTCACACAAATAAGTTGTTTTAGTTCCACTGAATCATTTCAACAATGTAGACAAGCTAAAATGGCAATAAAATGGCCGACCTGCTCCACTCAAAGAAGGGTTCTAAGTATGAGTCAAGGAACATTGAAATGGGTGGTAACGTTACCTACAGGTCATGGTAAAATCGGGTATTATTTAAGGAAGATGGGCCTTATGCTATGCCTGGAGGAATCTGAGACAGCGGCACGTAATATTGTGTCAATGTCCAGCTTTGGCTGGCAGAAGAATGATGATCTTGGGAAAACATTGGATGAAGCAGATCTCACTTAAACAGATGCTAGCGTTAACACAAGGAATCCGATCCAGGGAAGAACTTTGGAGAGGTACAGAGTCTCTCTGGGTAAGGTTTATATTGGTAGAGAGACGAAAAGAGGTCTGATTCTAATATCTGTCGAAATTTTTATATAATATAGGCTTAGTTCACACTGAATGAGATCTCGCACATTTCCCAGTCTCACGGTGCAATCTCAGAAATGAAAATTTTACCAGTTCCCTTAAATATGGCGAGATTTCGTACTTAAATTGATCAATTTTGGAATGGACTAAGAATATCGAAAATCTAATTTTGAAATCGTAAAAACTTAATCGAAATTTGATAATATTCCACACAACAAAATATCGATCATGATCAGTTGAAAGTTACACCTGGCAATTCTGTCCCGTCGCATTCCTATCTGCCTAGCGCTAGCCTAGCTACCCTCTTCACATAATTTTTTTTTTGTTACCCGCTTGCAGACTGAGTTTGAGTTGATGTGTGTTTATTATCCGAAAACTTAAATCGCACACACACACAGGCAAAGCACTACGAACGGTGCTGCCTCCCGTTCCCGTGCCTATTACCAAAGCCCAAATCAACGCGCTTTTAAAACACCGCCAGCCAGATGTATGGCATGGCAATGGCATAGTGTTTGTCGGGTTTCTCTCCTCCCTATATATTAATGCGCCCCCTTCTTGCGGGCCTGGCTGTGTATGCGTAGCAGTTTCCCCTTCGTCATGTGTTTTATTTAGAACAAAATGTTGTGTGCACTCTCCACCAACACACTCAATTGGCATGAATTTTCTCTGCTTTTTCGAATTGAAGTCGAAGCTCTTTGTGTTTTAGAAAACTTTTACAGTTTTAAGCAAACGTCGTGCATCATTAAAAGCGTCGAAAGTTTTGCTCCGCGAAAAGTTGGTGTTTGTAAATTATATTCTTGCAATCAAATTCTAATTTTTTTTGTTTGCCTCTTTTTTTTTTGTTCTATTATCTACAACAACTGACGATATAATTGCTTTGCGTTTTGTTGCGAGATAAATAAATTAAATTTGAAAGAATTTCTATTATAACTAATTTGATGACGCAAAGAGGACGTTGATAAAAAAAAAAAGCTAAACGTATGTACATTCAATATTTTATGTTTGATATTCAAAGAAAGAGTTTTATGGATGAGAGTACTCGGTGCAAGAAAAATTGGGGTTGCTGGTTGCACCACACGCTGACCAGGGGGGAACGAACAAATTTTTTGTGTGTCTATTTTTAGATTGAGGTTTCGTTTATTTTTATTCAATGCATTTTTATAGCTGGCAGAGATATTTTTTTTCTCCACCTGAAATGTACAGTTGAACTTTGAATTGGGTCAATGAGAAAAATGAGAAAAGTGTTTTGACACCACATTCCAAAATGTACTAGTTTTTATGGGTGAAAATTTTCTTTTGTCAAATTGTAATCATAAAGCACTAATGGCGTCACAAGAATCACAAAATACCTCACACATAGGGGGATCAGCCATTTTGTTTTTTCCCCCTTTTTCACAAACCGCAAAAAAATGGAAGACAACGACGACGGGGGAAAACGATGAAGAGAGAAAAAAAATTTCCTTGCAAACATTTTATATGCGCGTGAAAGCATTGAAAGAAAACGTAGTTCAGTGTTCAACATTGATGATGATGAAAGCTGCAAAGCTAACTATGGAGAGTTGTGTGCTTTTTATGTAATTTTTTTTCTCATATTCCCTTGCTATTCGTTTTTCTTCTTTTTTTTTTTGCAATTTGTAATTGATTGAATATGCATATAAGCATAGGTCTGTTAGTAACGGTTTACATATCCAAAACGATCGATTTTCACGAGCTCTGCTGTCAGTGTTGCCCACCTATATGCATATATGTAGAGTTTGCTATTCAATTAGTATGTGGATATTTGTTGTTGGGCTTTATAAATATGTACAAAATTATCTTATGATGTGTGTTGGTTTATTTCTTGGCTCATTTATGGTAAAGGGAAATTTATTTGAGGACTTTTCGCACTCACGTGCACGAGATAGAAAGAGATGGTCAGTGTGGGGTTACCAGGGTGAAGGGTTTTTCATTTCATATAAGCTTCGTCATCTTGTGGAGAAAAATAAAAAAATGTTGGCTATGGCAATGTTTGAATATAACTTTTTATTTTTTTTTGGCGGGGGGTGAACCTTGAAGTTAAAGATTGGAGCAGATCAAGCCCAACAGCAGACACTCAGTACCTGTTTTTAGGGGAAAACCTAAAACCCTCACAGTGATGAGCTTTTATTTGTGTGTTTACTGCCTAGAGAGATGAGAAAGAACAGTAAATCTGTGTAAATAACAAACATAGTATTTTAGAGTTAGACGTCTCTTTCTGTTGTGAAATGTCACAGTCTCGGCTGTGGTGCGATCTTAAATTATTTTGAATGAGAGTTAAGACGAACTTTATAGGGGTGTTGGGTTGTAGCTGCAATGTGGACTGAGTATGAGCTACAACTTGCGTCATTTTATCATCACTAGCAGTTAGCATTAGCTTCATGATTGACATTAGAAAATTTATCTATTCCTAAATGTACATGTATACCTACCTACTGCAAACTAATATGCATTTCGTTATTTTATGTGTGCGCTCTTGGAAGTGATAATAAGAAAGAGGTACAATTAAGTCAGTCGTTGACATCTCTATTATAATTAATTTTTGTTTTATTAGAACTGCGATAACACTATCAACATTTGGATTTATATTTAGATTTGAATTTGTAGGTTTAGGACACAAAACACTTTGTGTAAATAAGAAAACAGCCAAATATACATAAATACAAGTTTGACAGACTTTCGTAAAATGTACTATGTTTACTACATACATCACAATTCGGGTTGAAAATACTTGACTTGATGGCGCGCTAATGTCAATATAAATTGACATTTATTTGGTCTCTCAAAAACTACACACAGCTGAAATAACATGATGTTTTGTCATGCTTATGACACTTGTTATATAAAATATATTTGACAGAAACTCCGAAAATCAAATTACATACTAATCAACTACCTAAATGTTAACCCTCTTTTAAGTGGGTATTTATTCTCTGTCTACCACTTTGTCGTTGCTTCCATTTTGCATATAGAACTTTCCAATTAACTTTATATTCTCTAATTTTAACAGTAAATAAAACGTAAAACAATCTAAATAATTTTTTTTTCGATATTCAGGAGTTCGAAAAAAAAAAAATATTTCTTCCTATTTGCGGACCACACTCGATAAATATTTCGAGAATTCAATCACTCGAAATTTTACTTTTCTCAATATTTTCCAGATTCAAGAAAAAACAAATGCAAAGACAGCAAATTTGTGGATCATTACATCGAAGTTTTCGAAAATACTTAAATCACTTTTGGCGGAATTCTATCTATTTTGACTGAAAATTTGCAAATCAATTTATTAAATTAATAATTAATCGGTCTGTGCTCCTTAGCTTAATTTTGACATAAGAGGGCTTTGGCTACAATTTTTTCGTCTACAAATAGAAATCGTCTTAAAATAAATATTATCAGAAAATCATTGGAAATGTCTGAAACAATTTTTAAAACGTCTGAAAACAAATACATAGTAATCGTCTGAAAAGGTGTTCCTTCTACCAACAATGGAGTAGAAGGAAGGAATAAGTCCATAAAAAAAAAAACATAGATGAGTTTTGAGGAATCGGCGTTGCGGTCTTTAATTCAATATAAATGTTTTCAGACAATTTTTATATTTTTCAGACGAAAACGTTTTAACCGGGGGCTTTCCCTATAAAGTGACCCAACCTCAAGATGCTATCCTGTTTATATTCACCCCTATCGTGGAATCCGCCGGGGGGAATTATTCACGGAAAAGAATATTTTGGTATCATCGAATCCGCAAATTTAACAGTTATAATGACATATAAGGTAGGTAAAGGTATATTGTATATACATATACTATTGATAGGGTGTGGTTTTTTTCCAGATTTCTGTTCACTTTTCGGATTTGACGATACCAAAATATTTTTTTCCGTGAATAATTCCCCCGGCGGATTCCACGATAGGGGTGATTGTAATTGTAGTAGGGACATGAAAATCACAGACTCTTTTTTAAAATTAAATTTCAGTCTTTCCTTAACAGACCTTTTTATAAAGAGGATCGTACTCGTAACGATATGTATCATTATTAAATCAATCATAGTTTTTCTATGCATTTAAGTGATTGATCGATATTCATAGATGCGTGCCTGTGAGTGGTTAAAAAACCAAGCAATTCGTCTGAATATATAAACTCTGCAACTAGATTGGAGCAACTGTCCAGTGTATTGGTACGAACACCAAAAACAATGCTTAAGTCTGAAATTGCGGCAATTTATTAATTGTTACGTGAATGGGTAGCTTAAGTGTGCCAAGTGCCCAAGTGTAACCATTTTTCCCACTCTGATTAAACAGCTAATTTATTATTACGTATTAGATATCCCTCTTCTTGCCCATTCTTATTTCCATAGACATACAACTTAAGGTAGGTAAAGGTAGGAACCGAATATGCATATGCATAAAAATGTACAGCAGATCGTGGCGGCTTTCGCTAATCTAGACCCTTAAAATGTCCATTTTCTGCAACTTGGTACCCAAATCATTTTTGGTGTAAATTAAGTTGCACAACAAAATTTCCTTACAATCATTCACTCGATTCATACTTCACAGTGATTCAATCAAAGTGACTTTTTGAATGATCTTTCAAACTAAAAACCGAACCAGCTAAATAAAACTCATCCTCATTGAGAGTCAGCAAGAAACAAGATTAGACTGGAAAAATGACACCTACCATACCCAACCCATACTTACATCCTTTAAAAAAAAAGAAGAACATGTTAAATCACTTCTTTTGTACTTTTTCCTTATATCTTTCTTCTTCTCTCACCAGCAGCATTTCTTTGGGACTTGTCACTTGCCAAGAATTTAAATGGCTACACAAAATTTACATCTATATCTGTGATGCGATATATTTCTACCCATATTGAGTGTAGGTAGTAGCCCCCAGCTAGGTATAAGCTTTTAAATATTTGCCGATTTGCGTCGTCAGATGAAATTTTCTGCGGATCTTTTACAAAAAAAAAAAGACAATAAACAGGTTTTCTTCTTCGTCTTCGGTTTTATTGTACTGTCGATATATATACTACTTCTAAATTTCGCACGACAATGTTGTGTTGTGGTTCTTTTTTGTTTGTTGGAATATTTTAAACTTGTGGTGAAATGCTTTCAAGTGGATTTTTCGAATTTTGTTGTTTTCTTTCGATTGAGACTCATTGCAGTGTAAGGATTTTGCTTTTCTGTTGTTAATTGGCCATCAGGAAACTCGTTTTTCTCGTCATTATGTAGATCGTAGATGAAAAACTTGTATTCAAGAAGTTCTACTTCAAGATGCTTCATCCTATATTCAACTGCGTACAAATAAGTTGTAGGTATACATTAATGATCATTTTAAAATCTACTTTTCAGTACGAAATGTATTTCGTTCCACAATAAATTAAACATCCAATAGATAGTTTGTACAGTATAATGGCAAACCAGTCAAATGATTTACTATATACAACACCAACGCTCTTTTACATTTTCTTTAGTTCTTAAAAACTCGCAATCTATAAAAAGTTTGATAACGAAATAACAATAACAAAACGTGTTTCATTTTGACAGGATCAAATATCAAATTAAAAAAATTGAAACTCACTTGACGCTCACTGTATGCATAAAAATCATTTTCCACAAGTAGGTAAATATGTATTAATGTACATGATTTCAGCTGTTAAGCTTTTCATATTTACAAGAGAAAATATCACTTTTCCCAAGCTAAATGATAATTTTTTAGTCTTTAATTTTCGGTTATTAATTTGGCAAGTTAAATGGAATGGTTAATTCCATTCTTGTCCAATGTTAACCAGATCTTTAGCGACGGCAGTGATATTCTTTGCCGAACGAGAGGTAGGAGGCCTCCCAGGGGTTGCTCGGTCTCATGATTTCCAATCTCAAAGAGTTGTTCACAACTCACACCTTTCTTTCAATCATAACTTTTCAAATTTATTGATCACTTTACTAAGTAACTGATCACTTTTCATAGTTGTTGATCACTTGTCAAAGTTTTTGATCACTTTTCATAAGTAACTGATCAGTTTTCGAAGTTCATATCACTTCTGATAGGTTAACTCTGCACTTTTTTAATTTTCGCATAAAAATGTGAAAATCGGTACCATATTGAAAAGTGTTTTCCATATATCATACATTTTCCTAAAGAAAATACATTTTTCCTGCAAGAGATCATTTGCCATCAATTCGAATAAAATTCTCAAATGTAGTTTTCACATTCAAAATTATATTCTCTACAGATATTGTAGAACATGGTAGCAAAATGATTGCCAACAAAATGAGGGTGTGAATTCATCAGAAACTGAACTGAAAACGTGTGTATTCCTGATGGATATCGATTTTTTTACATTCTCCGTCTCATCTTTTCAAGGAAATGTTCTGTTTTCTGTATTTGCCCAAAACCGAAACTGCGCACTTGCTAGGGATCATTTTTTTTCCTTTCCCCAGTTGATGGCTTGGCTTTTTCTCTCTCTCACAATTATGTGGGTGCATGCTTGGATGGAAACGAAACAACAACCCTCGTTGCTTGGTGTGGATGTGGAGTATCCTGCCTGTATATACAAAATCTCTTTGTGTGGAAAGTATTAGATCATCAACCCGATTGCCCACTCCATAAACGGATCTTTCCCTTCTGTTGCGAAATTCACAGCGTATCCTTCCATTATCCACCCCAGATGCTGGTGAGTGAACTCGAACCCGAACCCGACACCCTTATATTTTGGCGTTAGTTACCATAGCCACTACCAAGCAGCAACTCTACGTTTGGCTTGGGGGATTAAGGAGTATGCCTATATACTACACATTCAGTTCTTTTCCTTTGTCAGGTTGTATATAGAGGAAAAGGATCAAAAATCCCTTTGTGTTTGGCAGTTTTGTGTGTAGGTGAATACTGAATATGTATAACCAAGCTCGACAAGGGGGCCATAGGCACAAACTAAAAAGGGATCGATCTCTCTGTGCTTTACCCTCGGCCACCATCAGTACAGTCTCAGTACAGTATAGTGTACTTAATATACACAAACAGATGTCTTGTCTATTTATATTTAATGCGTATGGCTCCAGAGCGCATGTGTTTGGCTACATAATTATTATTATTTTTTTTTTCTTTTTGATAAAATGAGCGGTGGTGTGTTGGAAAAAGGAACCCTCGCTCTGTGGTGTTGTTGTTCTGTATGCATTCGCATTATCCCCCTGTGCAACTATAGTTGCCCTTAACACTTGCCTACCTAAGTGTGTATACTTGTGTGTGTTGTATTGCCTACCTAGGGTATAGGGTAGGGTTTGGATAAACCCAAAAAAAAGAAAAAAAAAATACCTCCCAGCTGGGGTTTCACTTTATTGATCGTTTTCGTCGTTTCTGTCTCTTTTGCGTTCATCCAAAATTTGAATAGAGCCTATGCTGTGTGCTGCCCCGAGCGAGGACCGTTGTGTGTGTGCACTGCATTTTTATGTGCGGAGCAGATGGGATGACAGGAAACTCTAAATTGAATTAGTGGTACCCTTGCTAATTTAAGTTTTCCCTTCGCTCGCTTGCGCTTCTTTGAAAAGGGGATTTAATTGTTCAGTATTTGGGGGGGAAAAACGAGTTTTTTTTTTTCTTTTATTTAGATTCAGCATAACATTTTTTTTTACAACAAACTGGTATAATGACAAAGAAAAAAAATACACGAAAACGGATAGGGGTATACCTAGCGATACCCACATATGTGAAATTGGAAATTCCAGTTTGATCAGTTTTTGATGCACATCCATCTCCACGCTAAATGCCGCAAACCGTAGCGCGCGCTCTCTCAGTTGTACCTACCTATATTTATATAAATGTAGGATGGTATACAGTCTAACAATCGTCGATAAAATATGAACTTGACCTTCAGAAATTACCGGTGCAAAAAACAAATAAAGCTTTAAATTTATCGCTTTAGCACCAGCACCACTCAGAGAAGAGCTGTTTTCTCGCCGCTATACTTTTGCTGTTGTCTTTCTCCCAACTTGAGATAAAACACAACAAAAATCCAACAACAAAGTCAGTTCAGTACATAAATATACAATGAGAAAAAGATGCTTTGTGCAGTAGCAGCAGGTATACACTTGCACTACACTCTATGAATATGCACATCTTTCAGAGTTATTAAAACAAAAAATTGCACATAGAAACACATCTTGGACCCGCCCCCACATTTGTGTGTTTAAAAATGGAAAAACGCTCGTGTTGAAAATAATTTTTGTGTGTGCTTTCTGTGAAATATTTTAAAAATTGCATTTTTTTTTGTTGTAGCTTGTGTTAAACATTTCATTGGAAAAATTATTGCACTTGCATGCAAACTATGTCTGTTATTGCTGCGCGCATGCATGCATCTGTAGTTTTTTTTTCTCTTTTCATAAATCATCATTTTTTATCGACACATTTATATGGTTTTGAAATGTTTACGAAGTGGCTCGAGCTGTCGATGGGGGGTGGTGGCAGCACAGCGTAGGGGGATTTATTTTTCTATAATTAACCTACATAACAGAGTAGTAGGTACATACGTGGACAAAGGTATGTACGTTCTGTACATACTTGATTAGATAGATGTAGCTAAGTAGATGCATTTTATCAGTAATGTTGTACAAATAGTTGCATGTACGAGTTGTTTTTTTTTTAATTGGTGCATCTCCGATTTAGCTTAAGGTATGCCTTTTCATTTGAAGCTTTACGAGACAATTTAATAAGAATTTTCCGGAGGGCGCTTTTATTGTTTTGCGCAGAAATTTGTATACAATCCGCGGTAGGTACTAATAAACATTTTTAGTGTCCAGACTAACTTTTACGAAGTCACAATTGCGAAAATTTCCATAAAATTATCCACTGTGACCGTCAAAATATTTAAGCTGAAGATTAAAAATGTTTATTGGTAAGGCCCAATGTTTTTAGTTCCAAATGATTAATTAACAAAACTGAACGATGCAGGGGCGTTTATCTGCTAATATCACGAGGCTAACTCGCCGAATTCTGTACATAGGGAAGAGAGGTTATGAGTTAACTTTTTCCGATGGCACAGGCATTTTAAATATATACACAAATATGTACCAGCATTTATCTGAACTTCTGAGGATTTTCGGACGTTTTTGACACTAGCCTAGGACCACATAAACCTATTATGGTTCACCGTATAGTTACCACCAAGATTGTAACACATTTAGTGTTGCAACCTAATAATGTAAGTCAGTCGCTATTCATAACGAGCAGACTCAATTTAACATTTTTTTTTTTGAAAGTCCGCTTTGCCTGAAAAAAGGTTTGGCGCTTAAAATCGTATAAAAAGTGACTTCAAATGAAAATTTGTCCCAACATTTTAAAAGAACTGCTGTACTATATTTTTTGTAAATTGTAACTGGGTACTCCGACTCAAAGTTGGGACAACGCCAGATGGAGACAGCATTATCGAGCTATCCGGTTAGCAGAATTCAAAGTACGTTCGAGGTGGTAACCATTTTCGAAACAAAATAAATGGTAGGTAGGGTAGGTACGTCCTCTTCAGTGATTGATGCCTAACATTACTGAAACAACGAGCCTATCGATGAGCACAATTTCTCCAATTCGTACAAAAGAAGATGACAATCGCAATGCGAAAGTGTCGATGGCCAGAAAAAAATGTTCAAAGACCTTTTTTTTTGGCAGTTTTAAGCTGGGTTCCCCCGATTTGGGACAAGTTAATCGTTATAGTTTTATTGAGCATTTTTTTCTACTTTGCTACGATAAACTCAGTAAACCTATTGACAAACCTTGCTTTGGATATATACCCTCCTCTTTATACCTGAAGCTGCTGCTGATGTTTTTGCAGAACAACATAAAAGGCTATAAAAACCTCTTATGCAAAATTCCTTAAAATTTAGTTTGTAAAAAAAATAAAAAAGTTAGGTGCGAGACATGGTGTCTTATTTTCTAGTATTTACTTAACTGCTTAGCTTATCCATTAAGTGGGTCGTGGGTTTAGGTTGCTCAAGTGGATCCCTCCATTTCTCTCGATTTTCCGCCATCGACTCTAAATCAGAGGCCATGATATAAAGTCTTATGCAAAAAGGTCCAAAACGGACTTCATTTCATTTTTGAAAGTGCAATTAAGTCCAAAATTACCAAAATTACGTTTTGGACCTTTTTACATAAGGCTTTATTTCATGGCACCTCTAAATCATTGAGGGCAATCCCCATACGGGTAGAGGAGAGATTATGAACTTGATCTAACCATCTCATCCTGGGTCTACCTAGAGGACGCCTCCCTGATAGTACTGATTCCATAGCTGATCAAAAAAATGTGTCGAATAAATTGTTTTCCTTATCGCAAATATAGATAGGTCTATAAGGTACAAGCTAAAGCCCAGCAAGCATTGCTAAAAAAATTCTCTAGCCTGTCGATCAAAAGCTGGGGCCAGATCGAGTAAAATAAAAACGATCGAACGACGTCGTTTTCACTAAAGCTGTCTTTATTATATCTGTGACAATAGACAGAGACAGCTATTATCGAAACGACGTCGTTCGATCGTTTTCATTTTACGTGGTCTGGGCCCTGTACTATTTTTGAACATCTTCGGTACATAGCTAAACCACTTGCTAGGGTTTCATCGCAAATGGGATGAAGGGTATAGTAACCAATATGGAACACACTATTGATTTTTGATGTTGTCTGGCTGTCAGTTCAAAATCATGACTTCTTTGCCGAATATAGTTTCAAACTTAAGTAACGAAGCTTTCTTTCTATCTATCTCCTCTTGAAAACGCAGCTGTGAAATGCATGCTTACGTTTGGCATTCCGGCGAAAACATAATTTTCGTCTGACTGTATAGAGGTGGATGAAGGATAAATAATTGCTTTGAAAGTTGCACGAAAAATTTAACGTTTAGTGTTTTTGACAATATTAGAGATCGGTTCTACAATTGTTCTTGACTTTCCCCTGTCTCTGCATTACATAAATATTTATTTTTCTTCGGTCAACCCTCCCTTTTTCCTTTTTTTTTTCTGGCATCAAATAAATCTCTTTAGTATTTATGATCATTTGTAATTTCATCAATTCCTGCAACACCTAATCAACTTGAAGATAATTTTTTCTGCCCATTTTTGCATGAAGTATCTCTTTATACTGATAGCCTTTTGGGTGGATATGGTCCATAAATCAAAAGTTTGAACGTTGTACATAATTTAAATAGAAATTGATCGCATTATAAGTCTTCTTGAAATGAACATTGTTTCACCATTGCAGACTTGTTGAACAACATTTGTCTGGTGCTAAGTGGCGCCCAACAGAAAACTGTTCAAACCCTTTGTGACAGATTTAAAAGAATTTAAAATTTCTACATTTATTTGGAACTTTCTTAAATGTCTTAAACTATTGTGGGTTAAAACAAATCAAAGTCTGGGTGGGTGTGTGTCTAGTCTCACAGTATTTCTTAATTTTATCCTCAACGATACAGATGGTGAGAACAAGTTTCATTTATATGCATTTGCTTGATATACTAATTTAGAACTAACTAATTTTAGCTCTTAAATAAGTTTTGCAATCATTTGCATTTTCTTTTCTTTTTTTTTTGTCTAAGTAATCATTAGCAGAGGTAGGGTTTCAAATGGAATTTTGTGCTGCTGTCACCACCTAACTATTACCACCAGTGATCGGAAAAATCAGTACAAATTTTTCCTTTATTATATTTCCATGATATTTTTGCGTTTTTTCAACACTTTGGTCTACATTTTCCGATAATTTACAGATTTTACGATCACTGATCAGACTCGTATTGCATTTGACCTTTGAAACTTTATCTATTCTCTTATCGGCAAAGGTTTGAAAATCTACCATAAACCCTCCAACTACTGATAACAATCAATAATGTTCTAGATACGATCTTATTTCTCCTCAGAAAAGATGACGAAATTTAACAGAATTCAGGAATATTCAGCGTTCACTCACAAAAATCAACTCAGTAAACGAGAGTTGATTTTTTATGATCTTACTCAACTCATTACAATTTCCATGAATATTAAAGCTCAGCTTTGGTTACAACGCGCTTTGGCACGTGTATCCATAAAGATTTAACAATGTCAAGCTTAAAATATGTAATATATTGGTAATGTACGAGTACTAACCTATTTTTATTGTTTCCGGGAAGAATGTTGTATACAAAAATCAATTTCAATAGCGCCCCCATTGCTAAAATTATTTTCCAAAGACAATGCCTTTTTTTTTTTGTTACAACAAATTCCAATATCCCTTCTCGTTAAAAATAAATTAGCTACCATACTTTCCAACTTTGGGTCCACCAAAATAATCCGTTTCTAAGCACCATAATATTCTCCATACATTAATTGCCCACAACTACCAAGGCTAAGTACCTTCAAAGGAAAAATTCAACCCAAATAATGTAGAATATTCCTGGAAAAATGGTTTTCATTCCCAAACGGCTTGGAGAAATTGAAAAACCCACAAACGCGCTAGTCGCATACACGCACACAATCAAGAAAAAAAAAGGTTGCTGGGGATAATTTTAGAAAGGGACAATCGACATACACACGTAGGGAGTGGATTTCTGTTCGCTCTTTTTTGTTCCATATCATTGAATGAGAGCAGGTAGAAAGGAAGTAGCATACAATACACAGCAAACGGTAAAAGGGACGAAATTCTATACAAAAAAAAAAAAAAACTTTGCAATCGATTAGTAGGAGATAGGAAACTTGTTTTTCCATTGTCGCCATTCGCCAGTCTGTGAACGATCGTGAAAGTGATTACATATAAGTTTTGTCATTTTAGATACATTTTTATTTTGCTGAACTTTTTGTGATTTATATATATTATATAAGAATATCAAACCACGATCGCCGGTTTCGGTTGGTATTTTAAACTATATTTTATTAAAGGTAGCTAATGATTTTGTTAGTTTTTTTTTCTTTTTGTGTATGAAAAATGGAATTATTCTCGGATAAAACTGGAAGTGAACCATTGATAAAGTGATCTACTACCGATATTTCAGTGAATAAATATTTAGATGCACCCCTAATAATCTGATAACTATCGTAAAAATCGTCCCTTTTTATAAATACATACATTCAGATCTGAGTAAATGAAATTTTATTCATCTGACGCCATTGAGAAAACTTTAATAACTGTTGTTGCGAATTTTATGTCTTTTTGATTTAAAGTCTGCACCACAGTGATCCAAAATCACAACAGTGAAATCCTTAATAAATAAAATTTTCTGACGCCCATGAAATTTGAGAAAATATTCTTTCGAATCAAATAATTTATTTTCACTGAAAAATAACCAACGTCTATCTAAATCAACTGTCCCACATTGAATATAACAACCAGAGATCGCTCTTAACGATTTAATTTAAGTGTAGCAAACTATTCTTTAGTCAAGTATAACAGTTGATATTGATCCATGGGATTATGGTAAATAGTTGGGATAATGCGAGTCAACAATTTATCAGTCATCACTGATTTTCTCGAGGATTTTCTTGATTTAGAAACTCGGAGAAATTTTACTCTTTGCAGTGCCTACATTTAAATGACGTACCGATATTATATTCAAAAATATTGCCACTCTTCGAAAAATTAGTTACTAGACAAAGTTGAGTGACTCAGCTAACGCAATCAATGGGCCTTACCAATAATTATTTTTAATCTTCAACTTAAATATTTTGACGGTCACAATAGACAATTTTCGCTATTGTGACTTCGTAAAAGTTAGCCTGGACACTAAAAATGATTATTAGTACCGCGGAATGTGTTATCACATATACCAACCATGAACCTTACAAATAGTACTTTTTAGGCTTTACCTTAAATGTTTTGTACGGCACAATAGATCATTTTATGTATATGGACAATTTCGCCATTGTGAATTGAACACTAAAAACTAAAATTATTATTGATAGAGCGCATTAAATATGTCGATGGTCAAAATGCACTCTTTGCAGCGTAAATTAGATTTACCTCTCACAAGTCACAACTCACTATTGACATTTTGTTTTCGATCATTTTACATTAACAATAATGTGGTATCAGATAGACCAACTAAACATACGAACTCGTTATCTTCGATCCGTGTGCATCCATTTTTATTTTGTAACGATAACGACGCACTTTTATTGTTGTTTTCGATAACCACTGCATTTTTGTGATCAGTTACAACAACCACATAGAGATCATCGTTATCGATCGAATTAGTTAGTAATAAAAGAAGTGTAACCGTCTCTAACTGTCTAAACACAGTGTAGACTGTAACTTGCAAGAGGTGTTTATACACACGAATTCCTAAAATTGAACACTAAAAATCTAGAGACGAATGAATGTCGTTGCGTGACACCAATACAATATTGTTTACCCCCACCTTCAGTTGAATCAATATGAAGATGCGTATTTTCCACTCAAATTAGCTATTGTGACCTACAATAAATTTAAGATTCAGATAATTAGTTCTTTAATACAAGAACGTTTCCTTGTACTCATCACTTCTTTCTCTTGCATCTACATATTTTATTTATATGATTTGAAAAGATCATATCAGACTTTTGCATTAGGCACTCTCATTCAAAATAGAAATGGCTTCTTAAAACACTCTTTTTTTTTACTATATTCATTTTTAAAAGTGAAACAATTTAATTAACTTTATATTTCTTTCCATTTTATTTACAGACGCACGAATTAAAAACTGACCACCAAAACAAAAAAAAAAACCTTACACTTAGATCATAACAATTATTTGGTTTTGGAACAAACGCAGCGAAGAAACTCCATTTGAATGAATTTTGCATTTTTGGAAACGTAATTTTCTTTAAAAACCCCACCTTAAAGAAAATGGATGACGACCAGCAATTTTGCCTGCGGTGGAACAACCACCAGAGTACACTTATCAGTGTATTCGACACACTATTGGAAAATGAGACATTGGTAGATTGTACGCTAGCAGCCGAAGGAAAATTCCTAAAGGCACACAAAGTGGTATTATCGGCTTGCAGTCCTTATTTTGCTGTAAGTACAATAAACTTTTTTTTTTATCAGCATATAAATTAGGTATTTATTTGTTGTTTATATTTTTACAGACTCTTTTATCGGAACAATATGATAAGCATCCGATATTTATTCTCAAGGATGTAAAATATCAGGAACTTCGCGCCATGATGGACTATATGTATCGTGGTGAAGTCAATATATCACAAGATCAGCTAGCTGCCTTGTTAAAGGCTGCCGAATCTTTACAAATTAAAGGTTTATCAGATAATCGTGCGGGCAGTGGTAGTAGCAGTAGTGGTCATGGTGGTGGTAGTCAGCAACAAAAATCCTCTGCCGAACAACAACACAAGCATATAAATGTACCTGGTAAATTGATGGCCGGTAGTGCGGCTACTGGTTATACATTGGAACAAACAAAACGTTCACGCATTGGCCCATCATCAATTGACTCACAAGATTTGTCCGGTTCCAGAGAGGGTTCATCTAGTCCAACATCGAGAAGACGGAAAAAAATTCGACGCAGGAGCATTGAAAATGTTTTAGCTGGTTAGTATATTTTTTTATTTTTATTTTTTGTTATTCAATGAAAATATTTAATGAAGTTGGTGGTGATTGTTTCAAGTGAAATTGAAGTGAGGTTTTGGAAATATGAATCGTCTATTTAAATTGCATCCTCAGCAAAGAAAAATTTTCAAAAAAACTTTGTAAGCAACAGAAATGTATTGCGGTCATGTCATTCAATCTATTCAATATTTGATGGCCTGATAACTATCGTTAAATTTTGACAATTGACCCTGATGTGCATGGGTTCAGTGGACTTTTTAAGTTATACCTTTTATGCTCGTGCTCGGAAACAGAATCAACAAAATTCACTAGAGGAATAGGATATACTGTCCACATTTGTTCCTGTACATAGTAAAACTCACACTTACAGATTCATGCCGCTGCATCCAATATTAAAAGTTTCGAAAACAAATACGTATTTATCAATGGATTCAAGTCCTAGGCTCATCATGTCACTAAGGCGTCAATCCACATTTTGTTGGCTTAAGGCAGTGCCAAAAATGGTCGAGGCGGCAATACAGTCCGGGCTTCAACTAACAAGCCTCTCCGATAGGGCGATATCGCTGCTAGTGCGGAAAAAGTAGCTAATATGACAATGCCGAAGCATTTCACTAAACAAACAATCTCCCATCTGCTTATGCCAAAATTGAACACGCAAATACTTAAATCCTGACTTTTTGTTACCATTTGCAGATAACCACGATAATTCAAACTCTTCACAAATCATCCAAGCTGGCACATCATCAATAATTCCGACAACAAATGCAACTGGCGCAATCACAGCTATGGTACCAGTTGTCGGTGGTGTTGTCGGCTCTGGTGCAGGAACAATATCAACAATTGCTGGCACTATTGCATCTACTGTAACGACATCATCATCACTAGCAACAGCAGCAGCGAACGCAGCAGCAAATATTATAACCGCAAATGTTACCAAAAAGACTGAAAGTGTGAAAATGGGAAATACCGATGCCATGAATGCCGCCGCTATAACTGCTGATAATATTCAAGATGAAAATGCCGCCGATTCCGTTGACAAAGAAATGATCATCAAAGAGAAACAAAATCACAAACGTTCAAAACATCAACACCATCTCGATGGTTCCACGTCGGCTGGCAAAGACTCAGAAATTGTTATCGAACCAAAAAGTGAATACGATGACGAGGGCAACGATGAAACTGTTGAAGATTTAACACTGGACGACGAAGAAATGGGTCTCGATGATTTGGATCATAATGCTGGTCCCAGTCATGGCGGTGAAGGATCTAGTCAAGGTAAGACGAAACAAAATGGCATCCTGTTACGACTTACTAATGTTTAATATTTTTTTTTTTTGGTTTTGCAGGATATGCACAATGGCAAGTCGACAGATCTCAGGATGAAGTTTTCATGGCCGCACAAGAAGCACAGCAACGGGATCCACAAGGTAGGTTACAAAATTTATTCCATTTTGACAACGAAAACGATTATGTCAAATTTGATAAACAAGCGAAATGAGCACGACAGATAAAAAAAAAAATTATTTTAACAAACAAAATAATACAAATTTTGATAAAAAAAAAATGAAGAACAAATCCTAGAAAGTTGATGTAGAATATTTTTAATTTTGATTTATTTTTTTTATATTGTTTTCGTATTTAGTTGAAAAAGTATTGTGTTTGCCTTGACAAAAAACGATGACAAAAAGAGGGAAGAGATGTATTGTGCTCCCTTTCTTTTTATTAGTCGTGCTCCATAGCTATGCAAATTCAACTGAAATTGGAGAGTTTTTTCCCCCTTTTGAAAAATAGTGTGACTTTTAAAATATGGTCGAACGGACCTAAGAATTCATTGCCAGTCCTTATGGTAAGGTGGACTGTAGCTTTGACAACAAGAGGTAGCAGAAAATGGCTTTAACTTTTGAGAGATTCCACAACTAGTTTGCGAAAAGTGTGTTTTTCAAAATGTGCAAAAATCTCCATAATTTAATAGAACAGTGCATTAACGAACTTTGAAAATTACCTCAACTCATCGAAGAGTACTTAAAGAAAAACTCTCCCATCTCAGTTGAATTTCGAATTATTTTGCAAGAAAACATTTTTGAAAGTAAATACTTATTGATTTTGGTAATTTTTGGTGTTTGTGTAGCATTTTGTTATGAATTAAAAAAAAAACCATCTGCCAAGTGCCAATCAACTGGAAGCGCGAATAGCTCTGCATTTTTTCTACTTGTATGTCCGATTTAAAAATTAAAAAACGCTTTTATCCACTTCCCTTCCACTTGATTTGCATTTGCCACATATTTTACTTACTTACTTGCTCTCTTTTTTATTGAAAACATTTGAGATTGGTGAAAACTAAACTTAACTATTTTATTTTCAACTTTTTTTTTATCTATAATATACATACATTTTTTTTTTAATTTTTGTATTTAAATTACTAATCCTTGAAAAAAAAAAAGAATATCAAAACAAAATAAGAAAAAAAACCAAGCAAGAAATTTGCGAATATTAATCTCATAATCAATAACATAACAACAGTACTTACAAAAAAACGTCGCATTTGCTTTAAAACAAAAAAAATTATTTAAAAGGAAAAAAAGATTTCAAAGAAAACCATACAAGTGTAAAATTATATTTAAACATTTTTTTAACTCGAAGAAGGTAAACAAACATACTTGTAAGATGTAGCACAGTATAGAACTAGAAAAGAAAGAAAAAATGTTTCCAAAGATGAAACGTTGGCCTCTTCGACAAATACACCAGAAAATATAAATTTTTTTTTGTTTGCCATGTTATATATTTTTTTGATATAGACAAACACGTTATTTAGTTGAAAGAAAATACGCATGCATTTATATATACATATATATATATACTTTCTCTATATAAATATTTATTTTTAACATTCATTTTGATATAATATTTTATGCTTTTGGTTGACGGGACTATTTTTTTGCTTAAACTCTTTATTTAAGTATTATAATTTATTTATTTATTTATTTTTCTAAATTACTGTACACAACTTAGAAGAAGAAGAATATTAAGTAGGCAGCTTTTAAAAGTTGCTAGATTTACGGGACGGTTAATCGGTAAAAAAAAAACATTCGGCGTTCGTTCGTAATACGTTGGTTTAAAAAAAAAAGGTTAGTGTACCTCTGTTTTGGTACCGTTTTCGTGTCTAAGTGATGATAGATTTCTAAATGAAAAGTGCCACAAGTGTTTTGAATAAGAAAAGATGTCGAAAAGTCGAAGTTGCTGCTGGCTACATGTTCCTGTTCGCTGTTCCGTTCCAGTTTGTTGTAGCTGTGAATTTAATTATTCACAGTGAGGTAACCGTCGATGTCACCAGTCTGCTGCTTCCAAGACTTTCGAGTGCAATTTTTTTTCTGCCTTCGCTCATCAGAATGCAGGTAAGTATATCTCCATTCAAGGTATCGGTTGATGGAGAACACAAATGAGATTCTATTCTATTTTTAAGTTTTTTTTTTTTTTATTTATTCGATTTATTTATTATTTGAAAACAAAATTTTCCTCCTGCTCTTATCCTTTGTCCCACCATAGCCCCAACCTCAATCCTTGAGTGTCCACTTCGAAATGTTCTGCTCTGAGAAATATTCTGCGGAATATTCTATTGATTTTCAGGTAAAAAAAAAGATAAAAAAAGAACAAAACATTGGTCATCATTGGGTAAAGTATATTCAAAGAGTATGTATTTTTTTTTTCTGATCAATTTTACAATTCTTAATATTTCTGATAGAATGGGCCAACATTTCAAGCTTTGTTAGATGAAACATTACTTTTTTTTTCTTACATATTGAAAGAATAACTTTTAAAAACATTTTCGTACTAATTTTGGCCCATCCTTTTGAGAATTGTAAAATTTAAAGAAAATTTAACAAAATAGCAGATGGCGGGTGTTTTGGTTTTGTTTGCACCTTCGAAGGCTCGTATGGTTCGATCGGCGTTATCGGGATTTGTATAAAGCAAAAGTCGTCCGAATGAGACTGACTGCTGAAACTCTTTTGTAAGTACTAACCACACATATTTCTTAATTTTTAATTTAATTTAATTTTTAAAAACGAAATTATATTCAGTTGCCAAGCATAAGAATTCGGTTATTAGTATCTACTTAAAATTGTCATCACAACTAGTGAAACAATTGTTTATTTATTGGTTAGTTAAAGGTCTTTAAATGTTAACACAAAACTGCTTCAATTTAGTTAGTCAGTATCAGAGCATCAAATGTTGCGAGATAAACCCAAAAATCAAAGGCAATAATTCTTATTTATGAAAAGAACTATCGATGATGTAAGACATATGAAGGACGGGAATTGTAGAAAAATGTAGTTGCCTAAAACATTGTTGATCGTAGTCTGTACCAGATTCTGCTCTAAAGCTTATTTAGCTCTTTATTGAATTCTTTCGATGACAAAAGCTGAAAAATGAATTCTTTCGTTTCAAAAGCTATGTTAGCTCTCAGGAAATAGACGTGAAGAAATTCTGTACATTTCCCAGCTAGTAGATCCGCAATTGGGACAAGCAGAAAACCAGTCGGCTCCCAAATTTAATAATAGCTCACGCAAAATAAGCTGTAGTGAGAAGGTAGGCAAAAAAAAGCATATGAAACAGCTACTTGGCTGCCTTATTTCCGACTGACATGCAGATCTTGAGCTCGCCATTATGGACCAATGAATGGTCGTATTTAACGTAATACAAATTGAATTTAATCCATCTCGGTGTTGGTCACTTGTGTAGTTCACGAATGAACTATGTATTTCAGTGAATGCCCTCTGAGCAGTGAACCAGTTGAATTAGTTCAAAAGCGCACATCTTTTAGTACATTATACAATGGGCCATGTTTCCTGTCGTTTTGACATAGGCCTAGGTCAATTAAAATAAAATGATTGAACTATGTTGACTCAGAGGGAAATCTCTGTAGAGTTTATTCAAGATCATTCCCAAGGTTCACGTTAGGTAAAATTTTTATTAAAGTAAACAACAACGTTAACAGTTGTGGCAGCTCAAAGTGGGGAAATTGAAGAAAACGAGCAATTATCGGGAATGTTGTTGGTTTCCCTGTGAATGACTGTGTACCTGAACATGCATAACCTAACTGATGTGTCGGTTTTTGCTTTTCATGGCATATAAATGTCATCAGTACATGGGTTGTGACTCCTCGGCTTCCATGAGGCACTGTCAACACATCACAATACAGAAACAATACATCTGTTACTTTTTATCCGCAAATTAAACATTGCTGGCCAAAATGTTATGAAAACAGTACTGAACGGGAATTTGCGAACCACTGCTTGTGGTTTAACCAAGAAGTTTACCACCAAGGGTAAGACAGACGCCAGTTGCAGTTGTGGGGCTTGATCAACTTTGTTCATCACACTGACTCAAATCAAAAATCGAGTTAAGTTGATTTCCTTCTATCTGTTCGTCAAAATTAAAATCAACCATTCGGTCAGTGATTCGTACGGTGATTTAGAATTTGATTTAATTTGAACCTAGGCCTTTCTGGAGCGCAAAGCGATTGTTCAATTTATTGAGTTGTCATAAATGTATGTTCGTTTATCCCTAAGATTTGCAGAATATGAGAAACGAGCTGTTCCTTACGATATGGTCCAGCTTCCGTCATTCTAAAGCACGTAACTTGTGATATTAGCGATCGAATTGGTACCGGAGGGTGGTCCTCTTGGTTTCGTAGCGCAGACAATGAAATAACATTTAACATTTCCGAAACAAACGAGAAATAACCAGTGCTACAACTCAGCGTTGTATTTGTGGTTATATTTATTCTCAACGTCCCTATAGCTTCTGCGTACGCCTATAGCAGTAGTATGCGGAAGTCTTTTGCTACTCAGTCCGATTATGAATTTAGATCTCATTTCGATCACCTTTGGCCATAGTTCTTTTGAGTGTCTGTATGAATTGAGATTGGTACAGCTTAGGTTAGTTCTACTCAAGGACTCGATATCAATCTTCCTTCTAATCATACTCGGCGAATTTCTTAAAAATGTTAGGGCACTTTTCTTGAAAGCTCATCCGCCTCTTCATTACGCGGAATATCCCTACGCCCAGACAGCACCCAGCTTAGGGTTGCCAGACGATCCGAAATTTTGTGCAAATATTTCTTGCAGTTGTTTACTGTCCCTAACTTCAATATGACTGGCTCTATGACTTATGGCCGCTAGGCTGTCGAAAGCGTACTGAATATAGTGACATCTTAATCGAAATTGTAGCGTATTTCTCCAATTCCGTATCAATGGAAAGCTTCTCAATTGAAACGTTCGGACTCGGCTTACAATTGTGGGTCCCTTCCATTTGTCCCAAAAATAAAAACTCACAAAAACTAAGGCGTGGCGATAAGCTAGGCCTAGGGTTTTTATACGGACCTGTTGCGTAAATTATTCATTAATTTTTTTTTAGGACAATTGTGTAAACAACTGATAGGTAGACCCGTTTATGACAGACGAAAAACAGTTCTTTTTGGAGCAGAGTCCACACTGCATTTCGGGTTTTAGTTAAACCGCGCGTAATTCCTTTTTGTTGTAGACGGTCTCAGATTTCATACAAAAACTCTTCCAGGGGATGAGTGTGGACCGAATTTTATTGCTTCTATCGTCTATCAACAAAAAAGATTTTCTACAAATTAGAAAAAGTAGACTTGGCTCTTATAATTATGTATTTTGTTCTAGGTACATACATGGAATAGAATATTCATGGCAAAATATGTTAGAAAATTTCATAAATCAAAGAATTTTCATGCGGCAGTATATAAGAAACTTTCTATTTAAAATGAGTAATAAAAAGTGTCGCTGTATTTTTAAGAGAGTGCCAGTTTATAGGAACTCGTATGGGAAATTATAAAAAAAAGGTCCGCTACCGTTTAGGGAGAATTGTCCGCTTATCGGACCTGTCCGCAAGTAAAGCTTTCACTGTAATTATAATTTTGGAAAATTATTGCATTGAAATGACTGCTTCGTCCAGCCTGCGGCAGTAGAACATCCTGTCAACCCAATTTTTCAATCACCCCTATTCCCGTTGGCGTTTGTCGTATACGACTCATGTTTCGTTACGTTGGAAAATGATGTTCGGATTTTTTTTTTAACTTTTGTTAACAATTTTATTTCCTTTTCTATGTGTTCCCCGGCTTTTCAATTCATTTGTCTCAAAAAAGTTAAAAACACTGACTAAAAAACGAAGTGAAATATGAGTCGTTTACGACAAACGCCAACGGGAATAGGGGTGAATATCTACATTTTGAATGGGTTTGGCTCTTATTTCACGAATAGCTTGACCAATATAATTGCGATTTGAAAAGGGGATTCAACTTGCATGAGGAAGATTACTTTTCATCCTATCGAGTGCGTAACAAAGCACACTAAATACTTCTGTAACGGGAGCGTAGGTCCAGATTAATGCTAGTGTAGGATAAACTTTTACAATATGTGTAGATTGGATCCTTGGCAATTTGACATGTCAATGAAAATGGTCATGCAAGACTGTTTTGGTTGCGTTAAATGTGTTGGCAGCGAGCCAAACTTTCAATGTAAAATGCGAATTTATTGATCAAATTCCAAGCGATCTCAAATAAAGTTCCCTAAAACCTCTTCTCTTTATGATCCGATTGTGATGAAACTTTTTTTTAATTAACTGCACATTTAGGGAATATAAAAAAAATAATTTTACAAAAATTTTACACTCTGTTCTTGAAATTTTGGTACTACATATTTCATATTGTATTTTGAGACTTTGGCGGCGTGCCACGCCTAAACGGTGAAAGACCGCCAAATTTTGTTTTGAGATTTGTGTTTAGGGCACCTTTATGACGTGGTACATATGCCCACATGCCTTCGCACGCAGCTACGTTGTTATCGGTTGTTGATGCAAAAACTTGGGTCGAAAGTGTGCGATGTTGATACTACGGTGAATGCCTTCTTGAGTTCCAAAGACGCCAAAAGTTTTTTTTTTTGATTCCGATTTACCAGCTCAACTTTGTTAAATTTCAAATTTAACACGCACTTTCCAAGTTTTGGTACCATTTTATTGAATCGATTTAAACCGTTGAAAATTGGAGGAGAACAAAACGATGACAAAAACGCAAAAATGTATGTTTGACAATCACATTTGACAGCTTTATTTGACATCTTGTGTGCGTTGAAAGAAAGCGTTGAAGGAGTTCCGATTCCACATGCGATCTAAACCAGCAGATTGAAAATGTTTTTTTAGAATGTCTAATAAATCTCCATTAACGAAATAAAAAATAAGCTGATCGAAAGTACATGATAGGAAAACATTGTAATTGAGGACTACCACAGCGAACATTAAAAAAATGCTTTAAAGTGATGCTAACAAAAGCTTTCTACCAACCTTTTTCATCTCTTGACGTTGGTCTAGACTGGGTTATATGAGCTACATATTAGTCCCATTCGATCTTCGCGTCAAAATTTCAGACTCTGCTTTTCAAATTCCTTTGCCAATGAAATGCTTTTTTTTTCTATCAATTCCATTAAATTGCTTCTGGTTTGTTAATTTTAACCCTCGAAAAGAATCTAATTTAATTTATTTATTTGAATAGCTTACAATTCAATTACATTTTCAGTCGTTTTCATTTTGTTAACGACAAAAGTCATCGTTTTTCTGTCGTTTTGTGGCCTTCAACACCTTAAAGAATGGCTGTGAAATTTCTCACATGACGTTCGTCGTATACTAATGGGACCCACAAGGCGTTTAATGACAACTGGCGTTCAAGGACGAAAAAACGGCACTCCTCGTAATTCTAAATTCAAATCGGAGTATTTTAAGTCGTAAACGCCACTCAGAGTAAGAGTGAAGAATATTCGTAGTGGGTATCTACGAATTCATAAAATACTGATGATAAAATCGAGTATAGAAATTTATCCAGTATCTGGACCTTGAATCCAGTAAGGTACTGGAAAGTCTAGTATATTGGTATTAAATAGAAAAACTGCCCATTTTTTCGAACAGGCAGTAAAGTAAAATCTACCAAGTGCGGCTGAGCGTTGCGCGCTCACCGCCCTCTATCTCGAAAACGGTTGAGCGCATGAAAAAAAATGGTTATAATGAAATTTGTTGCAAATTTTATGTTCTACAATATTGTATTAGTCGGTAACATCATTGGAGCAATAGAACTGAGATAATCGTAAAAAACAGATTTTGTTGACCTTTGACCTCGAATAACTTACGACGCAGACACGAGATTTTATGAGACTTTTGGGACAACATTTAGAACGCCAAAATTGAAAAATATACAAAAATTCAGCTTATTATCTCTCATTCCGAGGTTGATCGCTAAATTGACGACTATAGTATTTAACTTTTCAATATGAAGTGTTAATTAAGCGCCATTTAATGATGTTCATTATCATTACTATTCGAATTCCAAAGTGTAATTCCAGCAAGTCAAAATCAAATATTTGACTGCTCTTTTCGAAAAGCACCCATAAAATTCACTTTTAAAAAAGACGTTCTAATACCGTACAACAATTGCGTTCAATAATTATCCTTCTCTACTTTTCTGACACTGGAGGATTATTCCAAAATGCGCGGCCCTGATTTATTGGAGATCTAGTGTTCTCTTTTTCGTAAAGTACATACATATTCACCACTATCATGGAATCCGCCGGGGGGGAATCATTTACGGAAAAGAATATTTTGGAATCGTCGCATCCGCAAAGTGAACAGTTCCCCTTTCGGAAAAAAATCGATTTAAACGTTTTTAACGATACAGTGAAACTTATTCACAGTACCCACTCGGGGAACTGTTCATTTTGCGGATACGACGATACCAAAATATTCTTTTCCGTGAATGATTTCCCCGGCGGATTCCATGATAGGGGTGATTATCTACTTCCAGCAATTTTTTTCAAAAACCACTCATGCTCGAATGTAGAATAGTAATTAATTAAAAATATGTATACGAAAAAGATTTGGTCCAGGCCCCCAGATTTACAACCTACGTATTCGCTTGGATTCATTGGACATAATTAAAAAAAATTGTATAAAATAAGATTCGTCTGATCTTTTATTGGACAAATGAAGTCGTCACCAGTTATGGTGGTCTTTTTTACAGAGACTTTGTGGTGTTAGATATACTTTAGAGCTCTGTTTTCACAAATTCAGCGATTGAGTAAAGTAAATAAATCTTGAGATTAAAAGGTCAAAGGTTATGCTCTGATTGTAAATTCTCGCGATTGTTGATGTTTGGTAGGGAATTTGTATTAAAGACCTAATTTATAAAGTAAGCTTTCTCTTGACGATTTTACTTTAAGTCTAGGCAGAACAGAGAGAAACTATGAGATCCCCTCCATCACTTAAAAAAAAAGAGGTTTCTGCTTGGTAGTACAATCGATCAGAATTGGAGTACATATAGTACTTCAGTATTTGGAAAAAAATAGTATGTGCCTCTCCTACATAAGCACAAAATCGGTCCATCCGTTTAAAAGGAAAAAGAGTGTTTCACTTTGATTTGCGTTTCAAAAAATACCCAACTTCACGCATGTGACAAAATGTTGGTTTGATTTCGATACAAATCTTCTCTTTCTATTCACTATGAGATACTGAGCACGAAAAACCTGCCGCTTCGATATAGGTAGCATATAAAATTGGATTCACCATGATTTTCATTTAAGTCTCAATTGACAGATCTCCAAAATGGTACTCGTCGAGGTTGTTTGAGAAAGTCATCGATATGCCTAATGTTTTTAAATGCAAATTGACGATGCTAAATTAATTGTCTTAATTTTCGGCAATAACTTTGGTCATAGGTATCCATTCCTTGGATGCAACAAATCACACTTTGCTGTCGGCCTCTGTTTCATGAGAGTCATCTAAGCCACCCATTTATTTCGATAGGTGGCGGATATGTCTGGATATGTATCTGTTTGCATTTTTCACGCACTCACGATATGAATCGTCGCAAAATGCAAAATTAAGACATATGCACGAATCCGACCTCGCTTTGTTGTAAAAATTTCACAGCGACAGGAAAATGTATTTAGACTTATGTCGTTTTCCAGAGCGTCCGGAATCAAGAAAATCTGTTCTGTAAACGTTTCATTGGCACAAAAAATACTCTTCTGTTGGTTCTGATTCTGTTGATTAATTTTTGACGTTTCACCAATACGTGAGTGTAGTCGTCCAGATGCAGTTTTCTTGTTCCATTGGATTTCCGAATGAGTGAATCCTCGAGTGAAACCAATGGAAAACGACATTATATTGTGACGTAATTATTGCGTATGTTGGGACAGCTCAAGAGAAAACCCCGATGTGGCGGAATTTTAAATACAAGACAAAGTTATGTTGTCATTGCATGTCTTCTCTTTCGATTGTATATCTTGGTTTGTATATTATGTAAAGAAATGTAAACTGAACGTTGTAATCATATCTTTTAATCATAATGTCGTGTTGTGTAATTTCGTACGAAACTTTCTGCAGCGAAATTATTTTGAAATTTCATACATTGATAATGGAAGCAAGTTCCAATTGGTAGGAATAGGAATTCGTTTCTATTATAGTTACCGTCATCAAGGCTCTCCTATAGCTCTATAGAATTTCACCACAAAGTGGTGGAGACTGTGCGCTCCAAATTTTTTGCGCATGCGCAGTAGAATGTGACGTCATCTCGTTTTTTGGCGGTTGGAATAGGTTTTGATTTTGAAATCCAATTGTCAGTTGGCCAACAACGTCCTAATGTGTAGCATAGTTTTGATATTCTTTATCACAAAGTGAATTAAATGCGATACAAAAGTTATAGTTGCATATTAGATATAGATAGATGTTTCTAGTTCCGGGAAACCACATTCTGTCAACCCCGACGACTGAATTAAATCTCAATCTCATCTACTGCAGGATATCTTATTCTCAGCTTATCGCGCTTCTCTTCGTTTTAAATATTAAAGGCTCGGTAATTCTCCGTTATTCTTTTTTGTGCATTCATATCTTCAGAGAGATACAAAAACAAATATTATTAGGTACATATTGTTGGGAAGTACATAAATAGAAATTCATATACAGTGTACCGAGGACGAACATAATTTTATTCGTTGAAGGAATCTTTTAGGTTACGTTTACGTTGAGATAAATTTACTAAATTTACTTGCATAATAATAAAAGATGAGGGGGACTATTTATTTTCAACAATTTTAAGTAGAAATGAAAAAAGTGGATATATCGGTGTCACACAACTCAGTTCACATTAGATTGGCCTCAGTGACGAAGTGCTCCGAAACCAGGAGGACTATCGATATTATGTACTCTTTGCAGGCTCTTTGCGTACCATTAGTAGGGATGCAGTGAAGTTGGAGCGTTACCTACAACTACGTGCATTATAGCTACAACAACACACTGCGTCTAATTTAACTAGAAATTCATTGATCAACTAATTTAATCGTTGAATATCCTCATGATTTTGAGAGAGGACAAACAACATTTCGATTGGAAGTACATATATCCATTTGTACTAATTCATAATCAAATTCCTTTAAGTGATTGAACACTTGAATTTCCATAAGCAAGTCAGTTGCTTGATTGCAATTGCGGGGTTTTGCGTGGTTGCGCACTGATGGTGACCAAAGCGACAATACCATCAGCAACAACCAAAACAGAAGTAGTAAACCAAGGGAACTGTCATATGACTTGATCTATAAACTACATCAACTTTTGCCGGCACAAATAGTTCGTCGCACTTAAAAATACTCACAAAAAAAAAAATTTCTAAAAGTTGATCAACGCATTGACTTAAAAAATTGCAATGTAATAACTTAAAGCGATCCACAACTGTGCCTCAACGAGCAACACTGCCTATGCATATGTCAGGAATGCGATTAGCAATGATTTCTAATGCCTAGGCAGGACCAATTTGAGAGCCTCATACATTAGTGATGAATGCATTACACAACGTGTAGCTTTCCATCCTATGCCGTCCATCAGGGACACGTTCGGTCTTTCTCTCGTTTCGACCTTTGGATTCGAAGGTCCTCTTATCGGACATACTTTGGCTTTTTTGGATTAGATCCACTACAATCCATACTATTAAAATGACTTCAAAGTTTGCTGTCAAAATTGTTGAATTTTAAGGAAACTCTTCCATTAATTGGGCACGTGAGGTGGACTTTTTCCTTCGTTGACATCTATTGAGAGTGCAACATTAGCATTGATGACGTATGTTTCAAATTTTTAAATTGATTTGCTACCGATACCACTATCTGCAGAAGCGAACTAACTCATGCAGCTGGGTTCCAGAAATCGAGTGAAATCGAAATTGCAAATCGAGTGAAATCGTTTTCAGTGTTCTGCATTTCGAGCGATTCGGAAACTCCGAAACTTTTTCGAAATCACAATTTCACTTTGTCTCAATTCCGAAAATTTTGAAATCGAAATCGAATACAGTAAAATGTAGAACACAAAAATTCATTTCTGAGTGAAATGTGGGACCTAGCAGATGGGCATTTTTAGGAATACCGAGAAAAACCACGATTTATTGCACCTGTGAGTTGGATTCCATATTATAGTCACAACTTAAAATTTTGCTTTAACGAAACTTGTGGCATATCATAATGCATATTAATTATTCCCCGTCTTTGCTCGTGTCCAGAAATTGTATTGCCTAATATTATTGTCTATCAGGACAACGCATATCAAGGTTCCAAATTATTGTAGATATAATTTCCCATGTCTGTAGAAGAATAGCATTTGCAATGTTGTATATTTGTAAGGCGCCACGCCCCTTTGCAAAATTTTTACCAATCTTCACAAGAACACACCCGGACCAATAACAAGCATTGTTTGAAAATTTGAGCTCAGTCGGATCAGTTGTTTTTCGAGATGCGTACGATTTTGATTTTTTTTATACATTTAAGAGGTGCCACGCCCCTTTTTTTGCTTACCCGGACATCTTTTCCAAATTTTCTTTCCGTAATTTTGTTATTCGTTATGTTATTACAAACATTTTTTTTTAAATGACCCAAATCGGTCCAGCCGTTTTCGAAAGTCATGCGATGACCAACAAAAATAATTTCATTTATAACATATAAGATTAATAACGATAGTAATAGATTTTTAGCACATCTGAGAAAATTAAGAAAATTAAAAAGAAAATAAGAAAATAATGTTCTTATGTGGCTAGAAATGCTGTCTGAATCTGTACTACTTCTTGCTTTATAACGCTCTGCTGAATTTCCCTATTTTCTGGATCAGTTCCGGAAAAACATCAAAATCAGGAGTTTTTTTTTATAACACGTTATTGAGAACAATATTATGTCTGTCGCCTAGAAAATTAGGTATTCCAATTTGGTTGTTTAGATTTGGCCTTATTCTTGAGATCCTTTCTTGGACTTTACATGTTTATTTGTTGTCCTCCGTTTTCACTTTAGGAAAGTACATAATTAATTTCTCAATTTATCAATGTTGTCTTGTTTAAGCTTTTAGTATACATTTTTTACTTGCTATGGTATATTTTTGAACTTTGTGTGTCTAAAATTTTCGACATTAGAAATCAATAAGGCGATTTGTGTACTTTCGATGTCAGCTTTCAACTTTTGATATCACTTCTAAATCTTTGTGTTTATTTTGACAAATTTGAACTTTGTCATTTTGTAAGCTATTTTTGAACTTTCTCTGAATGTGCGTAGATTTTAAATGCATTATTGGGGAAATATTTCGAATTCTGTCCTTGGCATTCACTTGTGAGACTTTGGTATAAAACTTTTGAAAGTAGAGCCCTAATTTTGTTGTCTATGCTTTATAGTACACAATAATTATTTTTGTTGTTCTTATACGCATGTGGTGGCAATAATGTAAAAGAAATTTGATTTAAATTTATATCATTTCTATTTTGTTGTCAGTTCAGTTTAAACTGTTGCCAATCTTGAATGTACAAAATATGGTGTAATAACAAAATGCTACAGTAAGATCATTTTAATTTGAGTCATTGCTAAAACCTCAATTTGAAAATATGTATTTTAATTTTCCTCTACATAGACTTGTTAATGCCCTTGTGGGAAGACAATGAATTATTCTACACGTCATCCGGAAATATTGTTTTTAACAAGCCTAAGAAAAATGCAAAGAGAAAATCAAAGAAAATGAAATTGAGAAGTCATCGGCGTCAAATCAAATCAGAGCAAAGGTAGTCAGCAAATACATTTGTAGGAATATTTCAATTTCATTTTATTTTGTTTTATTTCATTTTCACATGCTGCTGCTACGCACTTTAGCTACACGCGAAGATATCAATTTGCCTGTGAACAATGTGGAAAATCATATCAACATCGTGGAAATTTAGCTCGTCACATTCGATATGAGTGCGGTCTGCCGAAGACATTTGTGTGTTCGGTTTGCGATCGAAGTTTTCATCAAGTTTGTAATCTAAATCGTCATTTAGCGTCCCAACATGATAAGAAGAAACGCGATAAACTAAACTAAATCAAATCAAATCTAATTTTTTTTAGCTGTTAAGGGGTAGATATACTGACACTTTATACCTACATATTCACAATTGAATTGACATGTGCATTTTTCGTTTAATTTAAGGGACCAGGAGCTATATTTTTTTAAGAGAAAATTCAAGGTCCTACACCTTCCAATCAAATCAAATTATTTGAATTCGTTTTGCCAATGTATTCGAAAATAATGCAATTAAAACGCAAATGAAATTTAGATTTAACCTCAACTTTTGTAAAATTCAAATACTGAATATTAAATACTGACCTTGAAGTCACTTGATTTTTGTTAAGTTTTTAATATTAGCCTAACCCCAAAAACTTGGTTTTAGCTGATTTACTTCTGCACTTGAAAGTTGGAAAAAAACTAGCAGTGCATTTAAAAAACTAGAATGTCATGTTTCAGAGCTTTTAAAACTAGTTTTGGAATCGTATGTATTTACACGAAAAAATGCCAAAAATGTAGGCATACGGTCGAAACTTAGATAACACGAACTTCTTTAAGTCGAACTTCTGTATTACTCGAGGTTTTATTGAGAACTCTGCGTTTTCAACTTTTCAACTTTTCAACTTTTGGCCTCCATAACTGGAAGTTTCTATAACTCGAATTTATTTTATTTCATTTTGAAAGTTCGACTTATGAAAGTTGCACGTATAAAATATAAATAATGAGAAACATACGTCTCATAAATTCGTCAAAAAACTATTTCAATTCGACACGCATTGTAAATTGTTTAAAATGATTGATTATTCAAAATGACGTTCCACTTTCGGAGCAAAGTAAAGCAAAGCAAAGCAAATATTTAAAACTATAAACTAAACTCAGTTGCTTTTTCGTGATAATTTAGTATTTCTAGTCCTTAGGTAGAGATGCGAATTTAAAAAACTAAAAAATTGTCAAACAGTTCTACCGATTTGTAATTTAGTAGTAATTCTAATTATTTAAACTCCAGCTCAAACGCTGAAGAGATTAGTTTAAATATTATGTCTCCGGAGGTATTGTTATTCGAAGCAAATTTATCATATTTTGTTCTAACCTCAAATCAAATACGAGGACGCCGTCTTCTGAACGACTTCGGTTCGGAATCTTTTGCAGTCGTGGCAGCCTATATTCAGAAAGAAATTAATTTCGAGAGATCACATATTGACATTTGTGTGGTTCTTTTACGATATGACAAAAAACTAAGGACGATGATTAGCTGGACGTATCCTTTGCCGAAACTTTAACTATCATAATAGGGATACGTGATATCAATTGCATAGATTTCTTCTCGTTGCGTCACTTGGCTTTACTACTTTTTTTTACCGTCCTTCCCGTTCTTAAAACACATTTCATCCGAAAGGTCCGTGAAATCATTCACTGATCCTCTTAACCAGTCTCGTATTCTTCTCTGGAAATACTGCTCATCTCGTTCATCCTCTTCTACTTCCAAAAATAGAGCATTCCATTATGACATTAAACATTTTATTTTTTATTTAAAACACTTTCAAAAGAACCTTTTTTCATTTGCCTCAGATGGATGCAACTACACAAATTTGATAAATAAAAGACTGGCGTTTGTTTGACAGTGAAACTACTTTTCCCAAAAACATGTCGATAAGGAGACGTTTCCAAGGGATTCCACGATAACAGTAGAAAGTGAGTGGATCGAATAGGTGAAGTGAAACTCAATTCCGACAGATTCCACGAGGTGATAAATACAAGTTGGAAAAAATGTCAGAAAATTGTAGCCAAGAATTTCCTAGATCGTTTTATAGCTAATAATCGTATTAGGTCTGTCACTCTTTTTCAAGAGGAAAACGATAGGTGAATACCTTTTCTGAAATTAAGCCTAGTATATCACTATCTTTTCAAAATTGTGTCGGCCTTCATGACTTTCATAGAAACGTTATTTGTTTATAAAATGTTTGCCAATAAAAAGTCAGCAAGTTTCTAGCACGCGAAATTGTGAATTAATCTCTTGATTAGATGAATCAAAAATAAAAAAAAGCAAAATCGACACTCAACCTCGATGGTCTCACTGGTTTTTATCGATTTTATCGGAAGCTCCGGAATAGGTCAGAATAGCCCAAATTGCCTTAGTGAGAACACTTTCGTTACAGAGTGATTAAATAGTTCAATAGAAAATTGAACAAATAAATCGTGCGACATGTATCATTTTCCATTGATGCCATAGTAGTGTCTAAGCGATCGATCTAAAATCATTCGCAAAATTGTGCCAAATTGTGATGGAGAATGTCCTTAAAATGAACATTGTAGCAGCAAAATCGATAAAATTTTCCAATATCGGGAACACCACTTTTCACCGACAAAAAAAATTCGAATCGACAAAATGTCGAAAAAAATATCGAGATTTTTGGAAAATCACCGAAAAAAAAGTTAATCAAAAAAAAAAAAAAAAAATCTTGAAAGCAGAAAATGTCGAAAACCAAAATCTCGAAAAAAAATTTTCTTAAAAATGTCGAAAATTTTCGAGATTTTACAAAAAAAAAATTATTTTGGTGAAGTCGCTTTCAAATCCCTTAAAATATTATTTAATCGCCCTTAAAAGAACGGCAATTCACTTAGTTCCGAAGTAGAAATTACGCATTGTTTGTGATAGGCTTCATTGAACTTACGGACGGTTAAGTGTAACTCAGGAGAATGGATGAGATTTTATTAAGTCCACTTCCTCTAGTGCAATCTGGTGCAATCTCTCCTATGTTCACTCCTTTCTTATAGGGAATCGTCTTAAGCCCGAACAACACTTCTAACGCGGAGTTCTGTGTCGTTATCACTGCTAAGTATTTCATATTGTGTAGAAACATATTTTTATTTTTAATATTTATCTCTTAAAATGCACAAAATTCTTGAAAGTACCGAAAGACAAAATCTCGAAAATACCTGAACATGATTTGGTGTTCAAAGTAGCGGCAATTTTGAGATTTCGAGATTTTTTCTTTGAAAGATTCCGAGGCTAAATACTTTTATAGGTGATAGCTTAGCAGACATATTTGCTCCAAGGCATTACACAATGATCGTTACATTTTCCATCTCCTAACATGCTGACTGGTCCTAATATCATAATGTGGAAATTATCTAATATGTATTTAATATTTAAATGTTGACATTCAGCTCTATCACGAAGTCCATCGCAAACCAAAATACGATACGAATCCGAGAAAATAGATCACGGAATCCTTTCGTAGTGGAAAATCTCCTACAAATTTCGTGAAATTTAATATCACATTCCGAATGAAACTAAGAACTTACCTCTTTTTCTGCAACAAGTAATTTATGTCGGCGACGTTGGGAAAATGTTTGTTTGTAAAACAATAGGTTGTGTTTTGTATAAAAATCTAATTAGTACATATTACCAATACCTAATAATATTTGTTGCAACAACTAATAAGGCACAATACGAACATAAAACAAATAGAATTTACTATAGACTCATACGTTGGTTCATCTAAGTCATAGGGATCACAAGTGTCCCGAATTATTTTTCTCTGAATTTTCAGATTTCGCTTTTGCCTGAAAGACTCTATTTGATCATCAATGAATGAATATGCAACTGAATCCATTTTTAAACAATTTAAAAATAATTTATTTGATATTATGAACGAAAGAATTATTTAATTATGTATTTGAAATTTGACTGAAAATTCATTTTAATAATTTTCACACATCTCATAGTGTTTGACACAAAACAGCTGAATTCGAAAATGAAAATAAGAGCGGTTAATGAGCAATGCTTCTGTGGATTCTGTTTGGATTTTGTAAAATACATTTTTCATAGTTCATAGCGTAGATTTCATTCAGGAATTATTTGCGAATAGATTCTGTGATAGGGTTGAATACAACCGTAGGGGGATTACATATATCGGTTACCGATTAACGTCAAAACGACTGGACATATTTCGAGTTTTGTTTGAAATGTTTCTAAAGACCTTTAGAAGGCTATAGGCTGTATCGTTCATTGCCACGCCTACTTTTTGGGGGCATTTTTGACAATATTTTATTTCTCTAAACTGTTATTACTTGACAATAGTAATATTTGTATTGAATACAAATTTAATATTTTTAAGGGACAACCCCCACACCTCTTTTTGCTTCATTCAGTGTGAGCTCCAGACCAAAATTGACAACGATTCAATTTATTTCATGAAATCATCCAAAAATATCAGTAACGAATACGATTGTTCTTGATCGTGGTTCTGTTGCAGGTTGTGGGCGCATATTGAAAGCACATTCACTTATAACACACGGCTAGGTTCCAGAAATCGAGTGAATTCGTTTTCAGTGTTCTGCATTTCGAGTGATTCGGAAACTCGGAAATTTTTTCGAAATCACAATTTCACTTTGTCTTAATTCCGAAAATTTTGAAATCGAAACCGAATACAGTGAAATGTAGAACACAAAAATTCATTTCCGATTTCATTTCGAGCGAAGGTGAAACCTAGCAGTGTGTGTAGTTTTCTCTGATTAAGCGAATCGAAAGAGGCGAATTCAGTGCATGCGAATGTGGCCAACAACGGCAATATTTTTCTAAAGAAATGTCCAGATATATGAAACTTTGATTGGGTAAATAACTTGAGCATAATCTAAATTTCAGGCCCCGAACGATGTTGCGGGCACAGCTAGCTTTTGAACGAGTATTGTTTTCAACTATGATTCAACTATATTGTGTATTTAATTCATTTTAAACTGTCTAGTAAACGTCATTTCCCCAATTTGTTATTGGGCTCGATTAATGAAATTTCCACAGTTGCATTATGTCCAATAATGGCTAAAATTACATGCTTTCGAAATATCTGTAGGTACATTTAGCTGCTTAAATGTAACTTAAATTAATTAAACTATACAATTGCAAGAATATCGGGAACCAATATCATAAAAAAACACGATTCTGGCAGAAAATCATGGTTAGGAGAACGAGAATGGAGAAGAATGATTGCAAATGTTGCCGCACTTGACATTAACTTGAAGGACGGATGACATTTCAATAGAACTTTGCGCCTTACAAAGAGGATTCACTAGGTCAATAACTTTTGCAGGAACTAAATGATCTTAACGATGCCTGCAAGACCAAGAACTACAAAAGTGATTCAGTAATATACAGTAGTGTCGTCTAAAAACGAACTGAACAGAACTAAACAACAAAAAAACTAGTAACGTCCAGTTAAATTGAAGTACTGCATTCTCGTTTTTAGATTGTTTTTATAAAAGTTCTACGATTTTCGGGGGAAATTTTAGAAACTGATTGATAAATAATTAAGCGAATTTCTTGGCATTGTAAAGTTGGAATTTCATTGACCTTAACCGCTTTAAAAAAAACGGCGTAAAAAACAGTTGGTTTGTTATAACCCGTCATTTTCTGCATTTAACATGCAAAGGTGAGTCGTAAAGAAAATCGCATCGACTTTGTGACTTGTTGAAATGATTCGTTGTAACCAAACGTTCGCTGTAACGTAACCCCGGGTTCATTTTAAATTGCCCCTACTGTTCCTTTTTGTAGTCGTTGCTCGTCATTTTGTGGTAGGTGGGAGATAGTTCTAAGACTCCATGAGTAATCTAATAATACTAAATTATTTTGGAATACAATAAGTGTCCCATATCAAGTGTTTTACTAAACTTTAGTGGACGACATTCCATTTTTTAACACTTGTTTTAGCACACTGAATAATAACAAGGTTTGCCCTTAAAACTTCTACAAACTCTGCAAAGTTAGCAGCTTTCGCATTGAAAGAAGTGCCATATTAGGATTTTTATTTGAAGGCAATGTTTTTAATGAGTTATCTTATTTTTTACTATGACTAAAGGACTAAAGGTTTCTGGTTTTTAATCATAATTTCTGTATTGACGCGGTTGTTATGGATATGGATCATATTCGAATAAACTTTCGTAATATCTATTCTGTTTTCTGTACAAAATAATATCTAAAGTTGTTCTTCTTTCATTCGATTCGAGGTTATATGAAATTGATTTACAATAGAAAACGAATGTGGACGGCACAGAGACTCATCCCACATTGTGATTGAATTGTGAATTTTTTTTACAACTATTTATGAAACTGGTATCCATTTTATTTTTATATGTATGATACATCATTCCTTCTGACGGAGAAAACTATTGTCAGATAAAAAGGTACATTTCCAAATTAAATTATGTAAACGAAAAAAAAAAAAAAATTGTCCCGACTGCCAACTATTTCAATTGCATTTTGTAACGCTTAACATTTGATTTAGTTTGTTTCTTGCATTCATGATTTTTGTTCAACCTTAATGTTTTTTTTTTTTTTGCTAACAAAAACCAAAATAACCAAAATCGAATGAACAAACACACTATTTGTAGGGCAACCCCCACTACTGACACCATACACAACTGTATAATGTATTATTACTGTTTACGTTTGTTACCAACATAATAACACTTGATTGCATCTAGTTTTATCGTCATTTATAAATATTCTAACCGAATGCGTTTGTTATCATTTATTGTTGTTTGCCAATGACGAGACATCAACAAAAACATTTACACTTACAACTAACAAGAGAATGGTTAAAAAAAAAATCAAACAAAAAAAAAAAAAACTAAAATCAGATTAAAATGAAGACAATATTATATAAAATAATAAAAAGCAAAATTGAATTCCAATCTATATGCAAATGTTTTTGGTGTATAAAATTAATTAAAGCCGAATTTCAGGATATCATAATTACGATAGTTTAATGATGCAAGAAAGTTTTACCTGCCCACAATGCTTTCGTACCTACCGACGTCACGGCACACTGCGACGTCACCTGCGACAAGAGTGCGGCAAAGGCAAGAGCATGGTATGCTCGGTTTGTGGTCACCGAACCAAACGTGCCGATCACTTGCGTCAGCACGTTCGAAAAAAACACCCAGAAATTGCAATGCGATCGCTGTTTCGCAGGCCATCTCAGCAACAGCCGATACAACAGCAGCAATTACATCACTATCAGTCTTCGCAACGTCAACGCAACTCTGCGATGACGACATCGTCGACGACGCCGACGACAGCAGCATCAACATCATTTGTTGCAGAAGCGGCAGCAGTAACAGCAGCAGCGTTGTCATCGTCGTCGTCGGAACCGCCAATTCAATCGGTCTACGAGCAAAAATTCAAATTTATTTCATAGTTGAAGCCAAAAATTGAGATTATTTTACTAGTTTAGGAAAAAAAAGATGTTTTTTTTTTTTTACTAGGCGAGAAATCTGTGTTCCTTTCAAAAACACGCGCACAGTTGCAATATATATTATACATATTTTTAATTTTTACTCTGTTACAACTAGTACGATTATACTGTTAATAAGTTTAACTCAAGAATTTAACCAAAGAATTATTTAATTATGACCTGTTTTATCTATCTACTTCTAAAGCATTTAATAGCAAATTTTTATTGAATTTATTTTTTTGAAAATATGTATGCAGAAATTTTAGTAATTTTATTTTTGAAAGTTTGGACGTTTTTTTTTTTTTGTCCCATTCTGTAAAGTGTTTTTTTTTTCTTTATTTGATTAAATGATATGGAAACAAGCCAAATATTTAAATGGAGTTGAAGAAATTCTATATATCTACTATATTATTGTTAAGCAAACAAAAAAAAATATCAATTGACAAAAGAAAAAATGAAAACCACGTTTATTTTGTACAAAAAAAAAAAGAGAAAGAGATAACAATAAAAGAATATTTTTATTAAAACATATAAATATATAGTTCTTTTATGTTGGTTGCAAATGCATAGTCTTTGACTAACAAATGGACAGATAACTGCGAAGGGAAGGATGAAGGAGACCATCATTATTGCCATCACTGATAACTGTACATATTGGCGAGTTTTTTTTTTTTTTTTATTAAAATTTACTCGACGATTTTTTTCAAACGGACATTCAATTTTGAACTTTTCCATGGTGGTTCCATTTTTTTCCTTTAAACTTGTGCTTGGCGGCTGATATTTTTACATACGTGGTTGAAAGTTATTTCAGTTGTCTTAGAAAGTCACAACAATACCCATTATTCGCCTTAATTGTCGTTGTCGTAAAGATTAATAATACATTTCGTTTTGAAGTCGGTTTTAGTCACTTTTTTTTTTGAGACGGAACCATTTTGAGATGGTAGTGCACGCCAGTAAAAAACGAAATCCTTATAAACAGTTGAAAGTGTCGTATAGGACAAATGGCAGTGGGAATAGGAATTGTTGTAAAAACGATGAATTTGTGATCAACACAATCAAATATGTAGGATTTTAAAGTTAGGGTTTTTGTTGCTTGTTTTTACTTTTTACAATGTTTAATCTATTAGTATAATGCACACATAGTTTGATCTATATTTAGGATCTATTTTGCAAACCAATTCATTTCCGCCACTGAAAAAAAAACTAAAGAATTACGTTAAATTTGTTTCATTTTCTTAAATTTCAAAATATTGGAATTGCTTTAACGACACCTCGATATGTCACTTACGTCAATTGAAAAACTTGTCCGATAACAATCATAATCCAATGAAAAGAATGGCATATGCCGTCTGTCTTAATCTAATTGGGTGTAAGCTACCATAAGTCATGTATTTGACGTACATATTTTTAGGGACATTTTTGACACAAGTTAAGTGGATTTTCGTTCATATTTGACGCTAAGGAAAGCCCCAATAATATAGAATTAGAAAAAGTGTCGTTCATACGATCGAAGGATCGAAGGATTTCTTATAGCAGTCTCAATATTTGTGTAACTTTGTTGGTTAACGTGTTTTTCTGGTTTTTGACTATGCATAATAATAATAGTGCTCGCCTAACTATAGGGTCAGAGAATTCATCCATCGTTTTGGACCCTGATCGTGATCGTTCTTGTAACGATGATTGTCTGAATTTATGCCAATTGTAGAGACTCAATATATGTTGCTCTGAATAAAAAAAAGGATAAGGTGTCTTCTTTAAGCGAATCCGGTTTCTCCGATTTAGTAGTTCAGTCAAATCAATTAAAATTAAGAATCACTTGGTTCATTCCTTAACGATGTACACATCACTAAATTACAGCGATTGTACTCGTACCTTGACTACGTCGCTAATTCTTCGTAGGTTAACATTGACTTTGAAATAAGCTAAAGAGACAGGGGCCCTTATTATGACTGTCGATCAGCGATCGTCACGTGCGTCGATTAATTTAAGCTATTCGTACGCACAACATTTTTTCACTTTTAAGAGAAAGGCACTGTCAAATCGACAAATATCAATCGCAATCGACAATCACTGTTATCGATTGATCGACAGTTGTCGCTCAATGATCAGCACTATCGACACTCACAATAGAGGGGCCAGAAACTCGGGGTTGGTTTGCTTCTGAGTATACTCGAAGCACTTTTTGTCAAATTTCAAATTCGCATCATTTACTACATTATTTGCTAGAATCGCAACATTTTTCGATGTAAACTTTTTACATTTATTGTTGATTGTAGTAACTCAAAATATGCTTGCTTACTTTCACGTTCCGTGCAGAATTTCTTTGCATTCAGACCCAATGCTTTGTGACAACTAAAACACAGTCACAAAAAATATCACAAAAACATTTCGCAGACCAATTTTTTTGATTGTTACCATCACTTATCACAAATCAGTCTAGCCTAGCCGATGATTCCACCCCTATATCACTCAGACACGAAGTCTTATCATTGTTTAATAAATCAAAAATTACAAGCAACGCTCTAACCCCACTACACAATGACCTGCGCCTCTCCACGACAGCTTGGGCTGTAGAAAAAACAGTTCCGTCTTCCTTTTCCTTTCGAGTTTATTGCCTGGGATTCAAAGTTTCTGCTTGAACAGTCTTGCCCATTCGTTAGATACATGCAAATCAAATTTAATAGTCCATTCCCATATGATGCAATTTCGACCCACTGATCAATTGGATTCTGTCTAGTTTTCTTTAGCGATAATCACTGATCGATTGTGATTTTTATAAATAAATATTTCTTTTTATTTTTTTTGTATCCTCTCGCCGCTCTCAGCAACATTTTTCGTTCGAGCGATATTTAGTTGCTTTAATGTGAGACCCCTAATTTAATTCAAAGTTAAATAATTGTGAGCGATAATATTGCGTGTTTCCTATTGCCAGTTGCTTATTGAATGTTTCCTCAATGTGAGAGCCGACTTAGTGATAGGATTTTTGTGACATGTTTAAACGTATGTATATTTGAAGGGCTCATAGTTGACTCTAGCTCAAAAGTGGCGGAAGTCTTGGACCCTACTCTTTTATTTCATTCCGCTTTTGAATTCGCTGTAACACTTTCGATTTTCCGAATATCAATGCCTTTGACATTTGGAGATTTCATTCCGCTTTCGAAATAGAGAGTACCAAATATTCGGTTTCGGAAAATTTCACTTTCGGAACGAAATACAGAGCTTGTTCCTACGATCAACTTTAACGTCCTTTTTGCACCCAGTTTTCCAACATGTATTCTGTGTACAGTTTCTTTATTTCTTATTATTGCTCATTTTCTTATTATTGGGCTCATTTTCGTCTAGTTCTGACAATACGATTATGTGCGTGCCTGCCTTAATCCAGAATATCTATTATTCATTCTTATTTACGTTCCTTATATAGTCGTACCCTTTGAGGGTCAAAGGTTAAAAAGGGTTAAAAGAGAGAATCGGAATGAACTGAATTTAATTTCAACAAAATACCATTTTTACTCCAGTCCTTTTCGTAATTTTGGGACTAAAATGCTTCATGAGTATTTTAGAAATGACAAATTTAATTCATTTAAATTTATGCCATATCAAGATAAATCGAAAAATTGTTGGGATGCCCTTAAAATTTGCATACGAATTTTAGTGGGAAGTACGTAAACTTCAATTGAATTAAATCTGAGAGATGGGGCTAATTGCCAACCTTCCCACTGCGAGAGGTCGTCTAGGGGTCTACTGTGATAATCATATTTACAGATACTAAACGTACAAATATTTACCCTTATTCTACGTGTCGTTTATATTCACCCCTATCATGGAATCCGCCGGGGGGAATTGTTCACCGAAATGAATATTTTGGTATCGTCGAATCCGAAAAGTGAACAGAAATGTGGAAAAAAAATTTACGATACCAAAATATTATTTTCCGTGAATAATTCCCCCCGGCGGATTCCATGATTAAATTGACAAATGGCGTTTTTTTTAAATCGCTATTACATGTGGCGTGTTTTTAGTCGTTTTAGTTGCAAAACTACACATAAAACGCCAATTATTGTCGATTACAAATTTGAAAACGCCACTATAACGACACTTGAACGATTCGACTCAAAAAACCCCAGCTATAGTTTAATATAAAGGACACGTAGAATAAGGGTGATAAGTCTTACTAAGGTCACAAAATTCTAAAATGCCCATCGAACTGCAGAGCAACAGCTACATATATGAACTTGAACTAATTAAAAAGTGGTATATTTATTCACTTCAGTTCAGTAGGTATTTTTTTATTTTAACTTGACAGGGGCTGTTTACTCATACACGGAGAACATCAATCTTCAAATCGTGAGCTATACTATGCAGATCTGTAGGCAGAGAAAGGGTGTCTGCTCGTTTTGTGTTTCTTTTTCGGTCTTATCAATGACCATTTAAATAAGCGCGATTTTAAGCCATAGTCTACAAGTCTATGTAAGGATATGCCAGTCAGGCAGTCTGTTTTCTAATATCGTGACTGTGTTAAATTCGCAAGTCTACCAAACATCAAGAGGTTTTTTTTGGAGGCCACGAATTTTAGGACAAATTTCACATATATGAACCTAGCATTTGCAAAATGTAAAAGGCGCTGTATAAGGCTTACCGTGTTCCAATAGACGATTGGACATGGTAAAATAAACTCGAACAAATAAGTGACTGAAAGGGCAATATATAGAATTCGTCAGGTGACAACACAGAAAATCATTTCTGTTAGAAGAGTTGCGAGAAGAGGTTAATTTTTGCAGAGTAACGTAGTTCATATCCGGAGCTCGGAACTTATGCTATTATTTATGTAATCACACACTTTTTAATAGGTACTGACAGCCAAATCAATTTTGTAAAAAATTTTAAGATTCATCTTCAACTATTTTAAATTGTTTTTAGAAATGTGCGAAAAATGCAATTCTCTATATTTATCCCCAACTTTTCACAGTAGCTATCATTGTGATTGACATTGCCAAACTATAGATAGCGGTATACCAATCTTAAACCGCCAGTATCAATAAATAACTTAAATTGAGTCAAACGCTTGAAATGGGCACGGACCCTAATCCTATTATGACAAATTCAATATAATCGCAGATTGACTTAAGCTAATGCAATCTTATTATTGTTCTTCCTTAAATAATAGGGTAAACTTGACACACTGCTGAAAGACGAATGAATTTATATTTCCTACCAAACACTGAACAACACATTTATCCGGCAATTTTATATTTGAAACCATCTACAAGAGAATTTTAAATGTTACCCATAGACTACTGAATATAGTAGAACACAGTTGTTGTACAGAGTTGTCTTTAATTCAACTCAACTTTCACACAACCCACACTAACTAAAAACTTAGATAACCACTGTCATCTTTGTTGCGGTTTGACAGACAACTTTTCTATCAAGGTTGTGTATGACAATACGGACAATACCGAATTTTGAATTGCATAAAACCAAGAGACAACTCAACTGTTGTCTTACACAATAGGTGCATACCTTGCTGTCTAAGTTTTCCGTCTATTTAACCGAGCATTCCACGCATCTTAAAAATCCGAGTAATGCCATCGGATGTCAATTCATTAAACGCCAATTTCCAAAAAGGCAATTGGACAACTGATTTGGTAAATCCTCCCTTACGTACTAATTTTGATCTCTAAATAACTCTTTAAGATTTTCTATCAGTCAATAGAATGCATCTGTTGGGCTATTTCAGTCACGTTTATTTTGTAAAGGATTAGCTAGCCAGCCACCAGTTCTTAATGTAGCACCCATTCCTCTTTTATTCAGATTATTTTCCTCCTCCCATTTATTGTTATCTTTTAATCGGAATGACTTAGTTAATTAGGTTGAGTTGAGCTTATTAAAATCAATTATAAAATTTGACGTCATGAACAGAATACCAGAATAAGTATCTCAAAATTCTACTCTTCTTATTTTAATTTCTTGTTTTCAGTTTTAGGTAAATTTGACTTGGTAATTTAACACAGACTGTTAACTCCAACCCATCGCCATATATGTACAGTTATCAAGTGTGTTGACTATTCTATAAGAAAAATTTTTTTTACAAATATTTATTAAAAAAAAAACAAGCACATATTGCATTTGTTGTATTACTTTAAGAAAACATTTTTTTTTTATTCACAAAATAAATAAAAAATTCAAACAAAAAAGGTTTAGTATTTTGTTGTAAATGTTAATTAAGCTATATTCCTTCGAAAAACAAAAATTAAATCAGTTTCTTAATCTAAATGGTAAATAACACAATATATTTTTTTTTAACAACTTTGTAAATTTTTCTTGGGGTCCTCTAAAACATTTTTTTTTTGCAAATAAAGGATATGTCTATATACTTTAATATATATATTTTTTTTGTTATTTTTGTGTTTCCTATTTACATCTATTATTGGAAGAAGAATATATATATAACTGCTATATAATTTTCAATGGTTAAGTTTTATTCACAAAATCTCTAGTTTATTTAATTTACTTTCTTAATTAAAGAGATATTTAGCACAAAAATGTATAAAAAAAAACTACCAAAACCAAAACGAAAACCAAACCAAAACCCCCTAATTTTTCAGATTTGCGGACATTGTATAATATCGCTACAGCAGCCGCCGCCGCAGCAGCAGCAGCTTCAACAACGTTGGTCAGTAACAGCAGTAGTACTACTGGTGGTGGTGGTGGTGGTATTGGCGGCGTTAGTGGTATTGGTAGCTGTAGTGCGGTAAACACAGGACTATTCGAACCAGAAATAACGATACGAAAATTATATAAAAGTTGTAGAAAATCGTCATTACCTGGCACATCACCGCCGCCGCCGTCGCATATTGGCGTGTCTGTAGGTGGGCTAGCTAATAGTGCTGTTTCAGTTAGTGGAGGCAGCCATAGTGGTTGTGGTGCTGGCTGTTCTAGTTGCTCGTTATCGGCAGCCGCAGCGGCCTCTATACAATTGGCTAATTTTATTGGTTCACAAATGTTGCTGCCAACTTCAGTTGATGTCGCGTCCTCTGCCGCTGCGCTTATCAATCAGAATTCAAATTCAGGATTTAGTTGTACATCATCGAAACTACCACCGCCACCGCCGCCGGGAGGGGGACTTCCAACCGGCACATCTTCATCGTCACATCATGCGGGAGCGACAGCCGCGTCAGCAACAGCATCGTCTTCAGCGAACTCAGCATTAGCAACGCCAAAGAAAAACACAGTTCAATTCAATTGTAATTTTTGTTCATTCACCTGTTCGTGGAAATATGATTTAAAATTACACTTGCGACAAAAACACGGCATACACAATAAGAAAATGTAAAATAAAAATAAAAAAAAAAAAACTAAAAAATTTATAAGAAAACACTTGACAAAATCTTCCATAAATATAAAAAACTATAAGAAAGATACTTTCGTACAAAACGCTGTAAATTTATAAAGAGAGAAAACTAAAATGAAAAAGTTATAACTAAAACTTGTATATACGATTCTCTGTTTATTTGATATTAATTTTATTTTATAAAGTTTTACCATACAAAGATATTGGAAAAATGCATTTTTTATTCAAATTCTAGGTTATGTGTAATTTTTCCCATCTATGTCTTCTCCTTCCTCAGTTAAACTAACAAATATACCTACGCAAGCGGACAGTGTCTCAATTTGTTTGTTCTATTTGATACCTTCTTCAATTTGCAGGACCTTACTACTATCCGCATTTCAAGGACTACGATGCACTACATGGAAATCGTTTCGTATGCATACAATGCCCAGATAGATCGTACAAATCTTTAAGATCACTACAGCGACATCTGCGTGTCGAATGTCAAAAATTACCCCAGCACAAGTGTACAATGTGTCAGAGTAAATTCTACTATCCCGGCACACTAAAGACTCACATGAAAGTTCATAAATAAAATTTTAGCCATTAACCGGGTGTACAATAATAGAATATAAATTTTCTTTTCTTAATGCAGACATATAAAAATTTACTTTAGTTCATGTAGTGTTATTAGATATTTTAGAGATAATTTAGAATTTTTAGAAATTGTTATGTTGTTGAAGAAAAAAGCGAATAAAAAACTTCAAAATTCAATTCAATTTGAGTAGACAAGTTGCGCACGGTAATTTCATTTTGATTGTATCAAGTCGCTTTTAGATTTGTTTTTCTTTTATTTTTATACAAGTTTTGTTTTTTTTTATCTGTCGTTAGTTGTTTTAGTTAAAATTCCTGTAGTAAGAAAATTCAGTTCATGAACTGATTTCGAAAATATCGTATCGATAAACGAAAAAAAAAAACCAACCAAAACAAAATGAAAATGATGTTTGAATTTTTTTTACCATTTGTTTTTTCTTTTTGTTTTTTTCATTTCATTTCATTTTGACCCCCAATGAATCACACCTACACATTCCATTTGTATAAAAAAAAAACACACAACACAATTAACCATTCATCCTCATTAAAAAACAAACAAAAACCACTAACTTCGAATAAACAGACATAAAATTCGATTTCGAACAATCTATGATAATTGGCGATCGTTTTCCATGTAGCGTCTGTGGCAAGAGCTACTTGCGTAAACGCCACTTGCAACGTCACATGCGTGATGAATGTATTGGAATACCACCACGATTCAAATGTGATCTTTGCCCATCAAGATTCCGTCGAAAGTACCACATGGTTAGACATATGACTTCGAAACATGGCATACCACCTGTCACTGAGGGACCCGAGAATTTATCATTAAAAAAAGAATATTACGAAAATGAGAATGTGCCAAGTCCGGGTGCTGGTTATAGTGTAGTACATCATCATGCAGCCGCAGCAGCCGCTGCCGCCGCAGTAGCAGCTGTAGCAGCAGCACAAGCAGGAAGTTCCAATGCAACTGGCAACACTACGGGCGGAGCGATTGTTCCCCCCTCGAATGCCTTGCCGACAACATTGCCTACATATGGTTTGACTGGAGCAATTGCAGCCTATCCAACATCCGCATCAGCATCAGTAGCTGCCGCAGCCGCCGCAGCTTCATCCAGTAGTGACGATGAACATCACAATCATCAGAAAAATAATCATAAAGATGAAATCGATCCAAAGAGTCTAAAATTGGAGCCAATCAGTCCATCCAAGGGCATAGCTATGGATGAGGATTGGAAAATGAAGCTTAGCTTACAATTAATATCCAATTCGCTGCTAAAAGAGCGTTTGATGAACTCCATGCCTTTTGCGTATAATAATAATTAATTTCTTATTTATTTTTTGTCTTATTTTATTTTATTTTTTTTTCTTTGTATTTATTTACTATAAGATTATTTTTGTTCCAAAGTGTAAACGCAACAAACCAAAAAGACAAAACAAACAAACATAATATTTTGTACCAAAAAAAAAAAGACGACGGCAATGAGAGATTAGTAACAAAACTTAATAATTCCATTAACATTAAAAATATCGATCTCAAATCACATTTATTTATAATTTATTTAATTTTGTTTATAAGATTTGTGTATTTTATTTGTCTATACGAAAGTTTGCGTATTATTTTTTTATTCTTATGCTTTGCCATTACTTTTGCCGTTTGTACGATTAGCAAAGAAAACAAATACGCAAAGTTTTATAACTTATAAGTGATAAATTCAGAAAAAAAACTTGATGATACTCAACATTTTATCACAACTGATATTTTACCAAAAAAAAAACAAAGAAACAGGGCGAAATTCGACATTTTCTAGTCTTGTTGAATATAAAAAAAATAAATTAAAATGCCATACAAAGAAATAAAGAAAAAAAAAACATATGTTTAGCGATAAGACTATAAAGAGTTCTATATTTCAATGTTAAAACAAACTAAAACTAAAACTAAAGATTTAAATTTTTTTTTACAAACTAGTTTTAAGTACTACTCACATATTTTTATAAATTTATTTTTTTAATGTATTCGAAGAGATCATTTTTTTAGTAACTAGCTATATATTTTCGAAATTGTTTATACAAAAGTGCTCAAAACGAAAAAGAAGTGCTCCATAAAGTTGTTACAATATTTTTGTACTTTTTTATATCAAACGAACATGATTGTATTCACTTATGAGAGAATTGTATCGACTTGACTTAATTTTTTTGCATCCTGTATACAACTTAAATTTATTTTTCGAATACATATATGTAAAAGTAAACGTCCGACGTATTTTTATCTATCCTGATTTATGACATACAATTTTTATAAATTTTGTAAAACACAAAATAATTTTTGTAATTTAAATCTAAGTTTTATTTTTAATTTTCTACATATAATTTAATTTTTAATTGAAAACAAGAAAAAAAAATAAATAATTTGTCAAATTTATTTAAAACGAACTTGTAATGTTTTAGTTTCCCTTTGATATCCTTCCTGTCCTTTACTCGGTTTTTATTATCTGGAATCATTCGTAAATGCACCATGTTGTTGTTTAGGTACATTTCATGTTGTCAACGCACATTTCATACAACGTCTTAACTTCTTCTTGAATGGATTTAAAAATCCAAATCTTGAATGTGTGATAAGCTTTGTTCTTGTTATTTTAGAAGATATTCCACAGTTTATAAAAAGGGTCGACTTTTTCTTCAATGGGTCCTACAGCTTTTTGATACAAGTTTGAAGTTTGGATCTGTCGTTTAAAATGTGGACTTTTTTTTATCTTTCGGTATGAAAAAAAATATTAGAAAAGACAACAGCTTTCAAAAAAACTTTTATACGTCTATAGTTGCACTACTCGCGGGTTTGCCTAATCAATCGCTACCGAACCGCGTTATCTTTGAATGAGCAATAGCGGACGGAATTTTGTTTTTTGTTTCTTAATGAAAATTAACTTCCTATTGTCCAGGAAAGTGTCTTTTCGGCCCCATGTTTAAAGTGATAATCGACTCTACGAGTATCTTCAATAATTTGTTTCGATTGCTTACAATCAACATCAAGAGCTCAACAACAGTTTTATTTGATAAGTAGTTATCTTTCTTTAGGTTATATTTGTTGAAGATTTCGACCAACAAATCACTTTTATATTTAATTTCAAAAAGCTTCCTAAAAGCTCATATGAAGTTCCTAAAATTTTGTACAAACAACTCTTTGATTCAATTTATATAATTAGAACAAAGACCACGAGTAAATTCCGTTCCAATTCATTTGACACCAGAATCCATAAAACTGATTTGGAACGGATTAAGTTCACAACCTCGAATATCGAATATTTACAATAACAATGAAGGAGTATAGTTAAAGATACAGATTGTAATCTTTGTAAATGTTTGTTAATAATAATAATAATAAATATCAAATATCAAAATATCAAAATATCAAAGATCACTAGCCAACATGTGCATTTACAAATGAGTCCCGTAAATTTTTATTTCAATTATCCTTTGGATAAAAAAAAACAAATTTTTATTTGGTTTACTCTGTTTTCAAATCGAATTCCCTCTCTCTCTCTGTTAAGAGAGAGAATGTTTTTGTTTTTTTTGTTTGCAAAAAAAAGTAAAGCATTTTTACTAACCAAATAAAAAATATCTCTTTTAGATTGTACGTTATTTACACACACGCACACAAACGCGGTGGAAGACGGCTTCATCTTTAGAATGTGTATCCCGAAATTTCCTGCCTTTCCATTTATGTGCATCCCTAATGAAAATTAAAAAAAAAAACTTCTAAAACGATGGTGGAGGGGTTTTCTATCCGATCTTCTTCTACTTTTCTATATATTTTCAACATATCCTCTGCTACTACTACTACTACTACTGAACTTAAAATATTCCACTGCAGTACTACTACTACTACTACTACTATTCGTATGTGTTATGTTGAGATCGTAAAAAGCTTGTTTAAAAATTTACCAAAAAATATACTGATGGGTGATGGAGTAAGGATTATCTAATTTATGTCATAATTTATTCGCTTAAATTTAAATAAGTTTTCTCATTTGATTTTTCTATGTACAAACAAAATTTATATTTAATAACTATAATGTTTAAAATCTTATATAAATGTTTTATTGGAATTTCTAATAAAAAAAACTATTTAAATTTCAAATGCATACAATGTTTTTCATTTATTATTCCGCTCGTCAACAATTTGTTTTTGTTTTTTTTTATTCTTTTGGTTGCTTCGTATTTTTATTCTTTTTGTTCCAGTAAAAATCATTATTTCTTTTTGTAGATCTTTTGTGTCTTAAATTGTGTGTATAAATTAGATTTTGTGTGTTACAAGTTGCATTCGTACTCGTTTTTTTTCTAAATCAACAAAAAAAAAATCAATAAAAACATCTTCACATTCAAACATAAAAAAAAAAAACTCAAAGAAAACCATAAAAGAAAAACACCCACAAACAAAAACACAAATCATCTAATCTTACAGATTTCCTATTATGGTATCAACACTCATGTGATCAATGTGGTAAATCATATAAAACACGTAAAAGCTTAAGTCGCCATCGCCGTTTTGAATGCCGTTTTACAACCGAACGTCCACTATTCCAATGTCCTTCGTGTAATTATGCTGCTAAACGCAGCGATAATTTGACCAAACATATTAAAACACATTTTGCAAAAATCCAAAAGGACTTTCTGCCATTAGCTGTGAAATTACAAAATAGTCTCAACATGGAAACGGCATAGAATTAAATAGGCGTTCAGCTTAAAATTCGCAGGACTCACAAATTTACAACTAAAAAAAAAAAAAAAACAAAACTATTTTTGCATGAGATATATCTACTATATATTTATATACATAACATACACAAACTTAATATATTTTTGATTAAAACTATTTAACTATAACACTATACTATATGATATTTATTTACGCATAATTTATTAAACGACAAAAAATAATTTATTTGTAATTTGTAAGTTGGAAATTAGCGGTTATTTATTTTCTTTTCTATAAGTTTGCAATGTAAATGCTCGTTAGATGTAGGGTGCTTATCTGGTGATGGTGGAAGACTTTATTCTATGTAGGTGTAGGTGTCTACTTGTGCTTTTCCTATCTCTATATGGGGACGGCAATCTTTTTTTAATATGAAAATGGGAGTTAGGGTGTACCTAACACAGCATTCGTTGGGTGAAGGCATGCCAAGCATAGAGGTAGACTAATGACAGGATAGGTGAACCACATTATTAGGGGTAAACAAACATTTAACCGATTGTGAATGATTCTTCTGTATATAGTGTGGCCCGTTCACAGGTATGACGATTAATCCTCAGGCTTCAATCGAATGCTAGACCCGCTGGGAACTGGCTTTAAACAATTGCGTGAATGAATGGCAATCGTTTTTTCTTTTGTATAAAACTAGATCAAGCAGAAGCTTTTATTTTGTTGGATATTTACTATAAGTAGACTTTTAAATCGGAAAAGTATCGTAAAGCACGAAAATCTACTACACACCAACAGAATGCGGGTCTAGGTGAGAACTGGCTTTAAACAATTGCGTGAATGAGTGGCAATCGTTTTTTTTTGTATAAAACTAGATCAAGCAGAAGCTTTTATTTTGTTGGATATTTACTATAAGTAGACTTTTAAATCGGAAAAGTATTGTAGAGCAGGTATATCTACTACACACCAACCGGATTTTTTTGTAATTTTTTTTGGGTCGTTATAGTTATTTGAAAAGTTTTCTAGTTCAATCACATAGGCACATATTCAGCTATAATTTGTCTAATTATGTATCAACTTTTGTAGAGTACTATTAAAAAGCTTAAAAGCTTGACAAAATCTCATCACTTGCAATGAATATATCAAAACCTAACATAGTTATTGAGTAGACGCAGTAGCTCAGTGGTGATTGTGGTGGGCTTTTAAGGATCTCAGGTTCAAGACCCGGAAAATTTTCATATTAAACCTTAAGGTTTGCGCCATCTGTCGCGAAAGTCTGACAAACAGCTTAGGGTGTAAATGTCTTGAGAAAGGTTCTTAATAATTTAGTTATTCGGATTCAGCATTTTTCGGCATCACGTCACTGATATTAGATGTGTGAATCTTACACGTAAAATAATATCAAATTCATGAATGCGGTATTTTGGCGCCATAACCCTGCGCCTATGTTCTCGATTAGAAGACTTAATTACAAATATTCTGTCTCTCACCGTGTTCGCTACAGCTCCTCATGCCTTACTTTGGTCTGTGTGTACCTTAAAAGCTGCATTCATCAGATTTTCCGAACCTATCAGTTGTATGAGACACATTGGTAACTAACTGACATCAAAGTCATTTTAATTTTTCCGTAAAAAAAATTTTATATTCATACAAAGTGAGGAAGTTCAAAACTCTAGCTTACTAAGCTAAAGCTTGTTGATTTTTGATTGTTGGGCTAGACTGGTCACTTGCACAGTTTTTTCAGTTCTCGGGGTAGCCTAAAAATCAAGTCAAAAATGTCTCGATTGAGCACTAAGTTGATGTTACGATTAAGTGACTGATGTAGAAAAGGTGACGTTCCCGACCAATCTAGTTTTACGGTCAGGGTAAATCTAATCCGGACAAATTTACTCCACGCAATGTCACCACTAGTTGACAGATTCAATGGGCATTTCTGAGTCTAAGGCGACTCTGTATCTGTATCTACGTCTCCCAATGTGAGAAAATATATATTTTTGTAAGAAATCGTTTAAAAACAAAACGTGTAGCAATGCAATTTTCGAAAAGGCAAATCGGTTCCCACTTCCAAATCATATAATATTGTAAAAATATTTGACAGTTTAAAGAGAACAATTTATTATAGGCCGAAACATTTAGTGACTGGCCTAATGAAAGTATGGAATGCTGTATCAGATTCAAAAAGTCACAGAAATCCTACGAACCCCTTAAAAAAGCCAATATCATTAGAAGAATTTGAATTGAAAAACTTAATTACAAAGTGATCTGAAATCGGGAGGCCTGCCTATAATTTTATGATGATTCCGAATAGATGAACTGAAAAGCTTTCCAGGACAAATTTCTCTCTGATGTTTGTTAGACGCCAGTTAGAGTAGGTGAAATGGAAACGTTTAAATGTAATTTGTGTGTTTTTCCGGAGAGCAAACTTCAGATTTAGACCTCGTGTTTAATAATGCTAATGCAGCAAACTAACCACTCGGGCAGAATGCAAAGAAAATGAAGCAGAGTTTGCTAAAACTCTTTCGACACTTTTTTCTAGTTGCTCCGAAAATCAGTAAAAACTGAAGATCGCATTTCAACAACATAAAAATGGTTTCTCCTAATGAACATGAAGGGAAACCAATACATACTTACAAAAAAGCACGAAAGCTTCTTTTCCCAAGAGATTTTTAGTGAATTTGAATAAGAAGCTTTAGAGATTACGACCAGCAAAATAAAGGCAAACACTTCGTTATAACAACGAGCAATGTGATCACTTATCAATAAAGCCCTCTTAGCCTTGCTACCAGGATATAAAGTTTAGGATGGTATTGAAAGAACAGATGAACTAACCGAATAAGGATCTTCTTTTTTTATTTTGTATGTCCAAATTGTTTAACAGTGTTCCGTTCAGCTCTGCAAAAAGCAGTTTTTTATTAAAGCAAAAGCACTTGTTTACAAGAGGGAAACTGCAGATAACAACTTTCTACCAACTCATTTTTCATAAAAGACCTAAACATATCTTCATAAATTTGTAGTACCGGGACATTGGAGAAAAAAAAAAACATCTTATCACTATAGCCCCATAATAACCAATGAAAATATACGTATAATGTGCAGCTAAGAAGAATAAATAGCCAAGTATATCCTTTGCCACTGTAACTGCGAAAACACGTCTACGATTCGTTCGTTCAGTTCATCCAACGATTTAAGTAAATTTGTTAGTAAATCCTTAGAAGCCGGGCTTAACAAATCCTATAATCCTATAAAGACAAAAAGACAAGGACACTGTAATAAGTCTAATTAAGTCCGCTTAGCTCTCAATAAAATCTAGCACAATAGTCCATCCTGTTTTTGCACTAAATTTTCCACTAAGACGTGTTTTTCATGCTGTCGTCGAGTACCAACACATTTCCGCAAATTAGAGTAGTTGTAATTATTTGAAATGCTTCTTTCGGTAAAGGCGAACTTATAGCACTTTGAAAGAGGTGTGTTTTTTTTTTTTCTTCTGTAATTCGTATTTTAGATATGAGCTATTAATTTTTATCAGGGTTATCATGAATCAATACCGATTTAAGTGTTTTCCTTGTCAGCAAGATTTCTGAATGGGTTGCCGATGCCTAAAAAAAACTGAGCTAGCTAAAGTTCCACCATCACAGAATAAGTCTATCTTTGCATAATGTGTGTGTGCAATTTAAACTATGTGCTTGCACTCAAATATTTTTAAAACTTATAAAATGTAATGAAAAATATAATAATAATAATATTATATTTAATGAAAGGGCCACTTTGTCTGATTGGCTTTAATAATCAACCAAATTCAATAAAGCAATTTTAGTAATTATGTAAATTACGAGCATTTACTGCAAATAATAAAAAAAATACATAAGATTCCAATAAGTTAATGAATAACTATTTATTTAATGATAATTTGCATATAAAAATAATTTATTCAATGAAATCTAAATACTCTAGAAATAAATTTATTTTTTATATGATATTGTATTTGCACAAAAAAAAAAAAACAAACTGCATTCCAATCCCAAACTAAAAAAAAAAACAACAACATAATATTTAATCACTTAATTTTTGTTTTACTAATTTCTCTAGTCGTCTAGTTTTAATTGCTATTGTTGTTTTAATTTTTTTTGAATGTCCTTAATTATTAATAATTTAATTGTATTTTTTTACGAAATTAAAAAAGTAATTTCGCAAAACCTATGTGTTACAAAAAAATAATTAAACATGATTTTTGTTCCTACACTTAATTCTGTTTGTTTATATAATTTTATTCGATTGGTTTGTAATGTGTATATTTTCTATTTTAAAACTAATTTAAAATTAACCATCCATTTGCATTGAAAACAAAACAAATTCAAATCCATCATCAATTCACATCTCATTTAATTTTTCATTTAATTTCGCCATACCAACAACAACAAAAAATTCTCTTATCTCAATAATTTTCAAAGAAAATAACGAATAAAAGAAGATAAAATAATAATGAAAACCCAACAAAAACAAAAAAAAAAAAAAAAACAATCATCCCAAAAGACGAAAAAAAAAAAAAAAAATTTAAATTCTTTTTTAGATTTTCAACCGATATTTCTAAATGACGAAGGCCGACAACAACATGAATACCAACATCATCATCATGTACCGCCTTTGCAACACCAACGTCTAGTACGTTTTTCATGCCAACACTGTGGTAAAACATACGCCTCGCGTGGCACTCTTGGCCGGCATACACGCTACGAATGTCCCTATGTAAGCGCGACTCCAAAATTTCAATGCCCCCATTGTGATTTTGCTACCAAGCGTAAAGATAACCTCAAGTGTCATGTAATAACCCATTTAAAGCGTAAAGAAGTAACCTTTAAAGAAGACGCAAACCTAGAATATTTATAATCATAATGAGTTCAGTCACCACAGTAAGTGCTAATAGCAAAATTGAGTATAAAAAAAAAACCCAACTACAACCGTTAACATAATTTATTTTTGTTTAAATACATATAGTGCCTGAAAATGCTTAAAAACAGAAAATTTAAATTTATAAAAAAAAATAATAATAATATTTATAAATAGAAAATATATACAGTGAGTAAAAATTCGTATAAACAAATCAGATGTTCTATCAAAATACATAGTTAGGGTTTGCGAACAAAAAAAAAAAATGCCAAATTTAGATTTATGAATAGAGATAAGAAGTAGTTTAACGAATTATTGTAAGGGAACTTATTTACGTTTCTGGTCTAGATTTAAGTGTGGACAGTAGACAGTAGAACGCTGGGGTGGTTGCCTATGGTTTAGATTAAATGTTAAGTGAAGACAAGTAGGTCTAGTTATTAGAATTCTTTATGCGTTTCAACTCGGCTATGAATTCTTAAGATCTGAGGGTTTGATTAGGTTAAATATTCCAGCAAAAATATTTAGGTGTCAGAAATGAAATTTTTTTATTAATTTTCTTGGTCGCATCTTCGAAAGCTTTTCACTTACCCCCAAAAAGATTTTAAGACAAACGATTGTTAAATAGCAACTTTCAATTTATTTATAGCCAGAATTTTGAGGTAAATAACAACGAGAAATATGATGCAGAAAATGAATGGAATGCACAACTTTCGCATTGCCAAATCACCCCTTCATTCCCGCTGTTATGTCGCTGCAAAAGACATATTCATATTTATTGTTTGTCAATGATACTATTTTTTTTTGTTTTATGTATTTTGTCGTATACGTCTACGAATCTGAATCAAAAATATTTTGTTTAGTCGTTAATATTATGAATATTAAGAAAGAAAGAATTTTAAGAACGATCATTTATTGTAAAATTTGTCTTTACAAGATCTTTTGTAAATCTATATTTGAAGTTAAACCTATTTAAATACAGATCAGCACCCGTTTCAGTTTTTGTACTCCACAAGTCACACAAGACAACTACCATTGACAAGGCTCTTACAAGCATTTTTAAGTCATTGATGAATGTAAAGTGGAAGACATTGAGTAATAGCCACTCGCTACGATTTGTACCCTACTCCTTATAACTACTTAAAAGCATTGGTTCAAGTACGTACTAATCAAACATGCTAGTTCACTGGGAAAATGTTCACTTGGTGGATGGATAAGGTGGTGTGCTTTTCAATCTTCACGCATAAGCTTTTATCATTTTTTATATTGTTTGCTTTCACCCCCATTCCCGTTGGCGTTTGTCTTAAACGCCTAATATTTCATTTCGGTTTTAAGACAGTGTTTCTAACTTTTTTGAGATAAATGATTTGAAATTACTCTGCACACGTAGAAAAAGAAGCAAAATCGTTAACAAAAGTTCGGAAAAAAATCTGAATATCGTTTTAATAACGACACGACACACGAGTCGTATACGACAAACGCCAACGGGAATAAGGGAAATTATTCGTGCTGTCGATGGTGTGACTGGAAGTTTGTATGAACTTTGCTGGATTTCCGTCTATTTTTGAAAATTGTTAAAGCCCTTTGAATTGACGTTATTATTAGTACCATGAATGTACTGTTATTTTCGAGCCCAGTCGCTTCCCATTCCCTTTCTTGAAAATGTTGAATGCTTTCTTGAGTTCTTTGTTTTCGATCTTCGACCCTCTTTTCGTGTGGCAGCTCTAATATTTCTAGGAGCTATCCTCTTCACATTTGACTATTACCCTTTTAGCATTTGACTATTTCTAAACAAAATGTTCGTTTAGGAGTATTAAAATGTTGTTTGCAGTAACACATTCTAGTCATGAAGCCATCTTCAACTATGTATTGCTAAACATCCGCTTTATTATCCTTACTTTTAGCTGTAAACTGATACATTAATGATATAGTTTATATTTAGAATGAGCAGGAAAATAAAATCAATCTTTACGCCGCCTACAATCCAACAGCCTTCTACTGTCTATAATTCCAACTGAAGTTTAATTGCTTACATCACATAGGCACATTATACTGTAAAATTGTTCCTGCTTCTAAGTATTTCAACACAAAAGCATATAAGTCACAAAGATAGCCATTTACTTTTACCTACAGTCTTTTGTGAAACACTTAATTATATTGTGTTACTTAAATTAAACTAAAAAAAATGTAACAACTTTCTAAATACATGTAACAAAATTCTGTATCTCCCCTTAGTTTATAAGAACAATTTTTTTTATTGTAAAATTAGTTGTAATTCGAAATAACAACAATTGGTATTGTAAAACTTTATTTTTCTACATGAATAAATTTATGAATTTTTGTCTTAACCAAAAAAAAAAAAAAAAAAAGAAGAGAATCACATTTTTTTCTATTGTTTTCTTTTTCATAAAATTTTGTTATATATAATCATGGATTTTTTCAGAATTCAATAAGAAACATAGAATCACAATCGTTTCATCATCATCCTCATGTTCTCACCATATCGTCCCATGCCTGCATCAGAACATATCTATATATTATATAGAAAATAACACACAAAGCGTAACGTAAAACCGAATAAATTTCAAATTGTAAATATGCTAAAGAAATTAATTTTTAAACACATTTTTTATTATATCTATTTTTCTCCCATAACTTTTTTTTTTCTTTAAATAATTCAGTTTGTATATTTTTTTCGTTCTACTTATTTTTCCTTTAATTGTTTTGTTTTGCTTTTAATTTGAATTGTTTTCTTCTTTTTTCTATAAAAAAAATCAATAAAACAAATTTTATAACTTTGTTTAGAGCAAATAATTAAGTTTTGTTATAGTTTTTTTCTTTCCGAGCTTCAGTTTTTTTTTATATTTTAATTTTAATTAAATTGATTTAGTTTTGTTTTCTACAAACTAATTTATAGAACATCGTTGTATTGAAAATGACATAGTAAAGAACAAAAAAAAAAGGAAAGAAAATAAATCCAATAGTTTAAAGAGAAAACAAATTATGATTTAGTTAATAATTTTAGTTTATTTTTTTTAAAAGCCATAACAAAGTTACAACCGATTATTTCAGGTCGAAGCAGTTCAACATCAAGTCAAACACCACCACCGTCGACAACACCACATCAGCCCTTTGTCAGAGACTATTGGTACGAGTTGAAGTTCTCCGATTTGTTTAAATTCATCAATCCAGACGGAAGATATCAGTGTCCACGATTCAATTGTTTAAAAAGCTATAAAGATGCTAGTTCATTACAGAGACATATCAGGTAATTACATATTTATTTTAGTTATTTTTTTTTTTTTTATTAATTTTTATGTGACGATTTTTGGGAATGCATTTACAATTAGACTTTCATTTTAGGGGATTTTTGTCCATTTGTACACAAATGAACTATTTTTTAAAATCTGTAGTTCAGGGTTTAGAAATTGCCTCCATAAGATTTGATTATCTGTATTGTCCGTGCCTAACCAGAATTTTTTGGGTGTTGCTAATAATAACTTCAATCACAATTTGTGTTGGCCTCGACTCCAGTAATGCGTTTCGCCCCGATGTGGTGGGTGGGCTCATCAGTAGACGACCACCACATCTGATCTAGACGCACTGTTTGCTCGATTTTCACCGAGACTATATGATTTTTCAATCAACAAGAGACTGTGAATCATTTCAATCGTTCCCCTAAATTGTCTGAATGTCAGCAAATTTTGTATCATGTTATGATCTGGATTTTGTTGGTATTCGTAAAATTGAAGGTAGACACTTGAAATGATTATAAATAGCTTGCAATGTCACTCAGTTCTTAGGGTTTAGGGATACCTATCTAAATTTTTCTCCTGTTCTGGAAGAAAGTTACCTGAACTTTTTTAATGCTTTATTGAGAAATAAGTTTTCTTATTTATATTAACTAGAAAGGCTAAAAAATTCGTATTAGGAAAAGTATTGGCCAAAAACAGTTGCACATCCCTAAAAAAATCCCCCGCAATGGCTCTATAAGGAAATGGTATTTCCAATTCATTCCGAAAGTTGAAATCGCTGTTAATTCTCCTTTTCCAAATGTCATTTGCAGGGAAACTTTTTCTGTCGCAGTAGTGTAAGTTCGAATGTTTGCAAATTGAAGCGTAACGAAAAGTGAAACGCTATTGAACGTATAAAAGAAAGGAAACAGTTTATTAGTTGCCAGCGAAATATATGGATTGATTACGATAATATAAAGTCTTTATTATATTTCAAATACCGAAAGCGAATTAATTTTTTTCTTGGCTTGAGTATTATATCGACTGAATAATGAATTATATTTTTTTTCCATTGTTCCAACTCTTGACTTTCTGCTTCCCATCCCTTCTTCCAGACCAGTGTTAAAATCGTTTGTGTGTGTTTGTTAGAGCTTTATAAACTCCATTATATTTCGAACATTTTTGAGTACCAATTTTCAAACCAATCTTATTAATTCTCTTCACAAAGTGATGTACCAACACTAGCTGCAGTCGAATTGATATTTCGCTTCAAAATTCCGTTTTAGCAACGCAGCCAGCCATCCACTTTGGAAGTAGCTTAGCAATATTTGCAATTAATTCTTTTAAATATGTGAATCCAAATTTCAATCGAAGGGTGTTGTTTAAATTAAAAAGAAAATTCAAACATACCAAAAGGATCCTAAATTTTTTTACGTGCCCGATTTTGTTACATTGTTTTTTTGTTTGTTTTGAAAATCACATTTTCTAAAAGTCAGACTTTATTAATACATGGCAACACTAATTTATTTGGACCGATCTGGGCACTATACAGCAATACCCAACCAATCAGCGACGACGGTTTATCACGCAACTGCTTGAAACCATTTATTTTTTTAAGAACTAGATATGGAACTAATTTATTTATTTATCTTGTAAGAATTGGTTAATGCACAGTTTTGCAAATTCTTTATGATGAAACATAATTTATGAAAACCTTCTTGATCTTTTGAAATCATAAAAAAATACCAAAAATTAGATGAAATTCTACAATTCTTCAATAATACCTGCCTTTACACTTCTACTGTCTAACTGCTCTAAATGAATAACGTATGGCGTGCGTTACATTTTGTAAAGCCGTTCTAAGTGCGAACCAATTCTTCTTTCTATGGAATAACAAAATGCTTTGCTGGAAACGGGGTGAACTTTACATAATTTATGTGGCCTTGTTTTTTGGTTTGCACATTCCGCAATGTCGCTGATTTGTCTCGTAGCCCGTCAACCTATCTCTATAAGCTCCATCATTATTTGTCGATGTTGCTTAGTGAGATCCTTAATCTTTCTTTTTTCTTTGTTTGCAACACATTTATTTCATTGAATTTATTGCAAATCAAAGTGTTTTTTTCAAATGACACTGCCATTGTATGTAGGTCAGTTGGCAATGACATGTTTGGAAATATGAGCGTAACAAAAAATGAAGATATCCTAAAGTCGCGTATATTAAGTAGATACCTATGTTTTAATATTCTTAACGGTGCGGAACTTCTTCAGTCGTATAATGCTTAATTGGCATGTTAGAAATTACGAGCGTAACAAGAAGTGAAACGCCATTTGAATGCCCCACCCCTAAACCAGCAGTCCAAAAGTGAAGTCAGTTAAACAAGTTATAATATTCATAATGTTGTAATGTCTTCTGTTGTAGAATGATTAGTTGGCATATTGAGAAACAGGAATTCAAAAAACGCAGCCCAATAGTAGAGTATTAAATAAACAATTGGCGCAACAGGTCCGTATAGGTGCCCTAGGCCTAGCTTCTCAAGTTCTCACAACCATTCGTTTGTGTGCGTATTTATTTTTGGGACGAATGGAAGAGACCTACAATTTTATACCGAGTTCGAACGGCTGAATTGAGAAGCTTTTATAGGACAGTTATACTTTCGGATGTTTGTCAGACGTTCGCGAAAGCTGCCGCAGTGGAAAAAACCTTCAAAAGTAATTTGTGTATTTTTCCTGCGATTCCTAGTAGTCCAGCACACTAACCACTGAGCCATTGCGCCCAGAATGCTGACGTTATTCACTCATGGAAAAATCCAAATTTAGCTAGCAGTATGTGTTGACTTCGACCGAAAACTACAGCGAATCGAACTACTAAGCACTTCGAAGAACGCCTGAATAATAAAATAACCCTTATTCCCGTTGTCGTTCGTCGTATCCGTATGTCATGTGTTGTGTCGACAAAAGGATATTCAATTTTTTTTTTAAACTTTTGTTATCTAACGATTTTATTTCGTTTTCTATGTTTTCACTGTCATTTTAAAATCGTTTCAAAAAGGTAACAAACACTGACCTAACGAAAGTCGTTTACGACAAACGACAACGGGAATAGGGGTAAATATTTTCGCTTTTTAAAAGATAAAAAATACCGATGTGGTTTTTGAAATCGGGTATTCATTGAATTCAAAACTTTTGCTCGAATGAACTTCTCACATTCCAAGTTGCTATGGAAAGAAGTTAGTTATCGAACGTTTTCATTATATGAATTTCTACATTTATTACGATTTATGCAAAAATGGTTGAAATAACATTTTTAAATAAAGCCTTCAACTACAAATGTTCGATCGAATAGCATTTAACATTTAATTCAATGCCATCGAAATTGAGAATGATATCTCTTCGACAATAGCAGTCTCCGTCTATTGTCACAGATATAATAGAGACAGGTTTAGTGAAAACGAAAGCGATGTTCGTTTCGTGTTTTACAGAATTCCACCCCAGAATTAGTGTGACTTGCTTATTTTACTCTTGCAGGTTGGTTCGCCAAATTTTGTTCTCGCCTTGCCAGTATAAAATTAAGTTTCGGATTTCATCCTATCGGACTGCACTTTTTCGCAAAAAGTCCAAAATCCTGTTGAGACCTAGCTCCATGAGTAAAAATTTGACTTAAATAAAAACATGTAAAAGTATGTATAATCAATAATCATCAGATTGGCCAATGCTTTGATAACCTTCACAGCATACAAGTCATACAAAATGTTGGGCATGTGAATTAGTACGAACAAGTATGGGTCTAAAATTGGTTTTGGATGGGTGGTACTAGAAATACTCAACCGATATGGCCCATTTTCAATACCAAACCGACGAAGGTAATAATAAGTCTTACAAAATTGCCTGGGTCGATCCGTTTAGACGCTATCGTGTTTTCAACAGTTAGATAGATGGACATACAGACAGACGGACATCGCTAAATTGATACAGAATTTGATCCTGATTCAAAGCATATGTGCATACTTTATGGGGTCCCATGCGACTCCTTTCCAATCTAATGTCAAAGTGAATATACCTTCCTATGGAGGGTATAAAAAACCAATTTATATCTATACAACTTTCAAAGTTTATAAACTTTCTCATTTGTGTAAATGCTTCCGAGAAATTTGTCTCATGTACATTCTTACGGGCAGTTAATCAAAGTGTTTGTTTTTTTTCTTCTCTATTTTTTTCATAGATACGAATGCGGCGGACAGAAAAAATTTCGTTGCCTCATGTGTGCTAAAGCATTTTCACAAAGCTCCCACCTAAAACGGCACCTCGAATCTGGTGTCTGTGTCAAATATTATTTATGAGAAACATATTTTTTAAAACTAAATAATCAATAATGTGAAAATTTAAAATTTAGGTAAAAAAAAAAAACCAAACGAATTTATTGGATGCCACATCATTTTTAAACAAAAAAAGAAAACAAACCAACTAGATAACAAACAAAACAAATAGTGAAAAATATTTATTATTAGACAATTTAAGAAAAAAAGAAAAACGTATATAAATAAATAATTTATATAAATATATACAAAATATAGAAGAAAAACAAGGAATACAAAACAAAAATTATATTATATAGTATAATAAAGTATAAGAAACGTACTGTGTTGATTTTGTTGCCAAATAACTAAATACATTTTTAAAGAAAAAAAAAATGAACAAAAGAGATTGAGAAGTAATCTCACAAAATTATATATATTATACATATATATTTGTTAAATTGTTATTAAGTTTGACAAACAAACATTGTTTACCGGATAAAACAATAAAAATAAAAAATAAAACAGAATATAGTCAAATAAATTATTACACATTACGTATGTACATAATTATGATGTGCACACATTAGGAAGATGGAAACAACTACGTATACCTATATATATAAATATTTATTTAACTTTGTTCGAGTGCCATTTAAATTGTTTGTTTTGAAAGAATATATATTTATTATATCTTAATATATAAATGATATCTAATATCACAAATAAAAACAACTCCCCTCCTCCGTTTTGAAAAATGAAACGAATAGTGAAAAACAATAATATGTAATAGAATAATTACAAAGAAAAAATAATATAATATAAAGTTTCCTTTTGTTTGTTGTTAATTGTTAATTATTTATTATTACTATGATTACATTAATTTTTAAGTAAACAAAAAATGTTATTTCAAAAGATATTTATACATGTATGCCAAATTTATATAGCAGCTCAGCTCAGTTTGTGTTTTTAATTTTGTTTGTTTCTTTATTATTTCTCGTTTTATTTTTATTTGTTGTTCTCTAACAATAAGCTCTCTTAGTTCAAAATATATACTACACACATACATGCATATATATTTATATAAAAAAAAAACTGTTGATTTGTTTGTTAACCCATGCAAGATAAAAAAAATGTTTTTGTTGTTCGTTATGTGTTAAAAAAAAAAAACAAGAATCTAGTTAAAATAGTAATAAAAAAAACATAAGCAACCAAACTAAGAAAAAAATCGAAATGTATACTCCAAAGATATCAACCAAAATACAAATGAAAACAAAGATTGCCATATTAATATTTTAATTTTATTAAAAACAAAAAACGGAAAAAAGCAAAAAAGTGTATATTTATATTTATATACGTATATACGATGATATTGTTATAGTACCTAAACAAAAACCAAGAAGTAGGAAAACAAATTGAGATTTTAACCAAGAAAAAAAAAATACAAATTATATATACATATATGATATTTTTACATATACGAAAAAAAATGGAAAAAAAAGAAAAAAACAAGTCAAAATAGAGAAACATTTGAAATACAAAACAAAAAAGAAGAAAACATATTTCGTGAGTTTTATTTTAAAATATGTACGCCAAAAAAAAAAAAAAACAAAAAAAAAACAAGTCGTTCTCCTTCCTCTCGATGTTCTTTTTCAAGAGACAAAAATTTTCTTATTTAATTCTACTCTCAAACAGATTTTACTTCTCTTTTCCAAAATTCTTTGTTTTTCTTTTTCTTTTTCATATCTTCTGTCACGTAGTTCAAGAAATTATCGTAAAAGGAGATACTTATGATGACGACTTGGAAGAATTCTTTGAAGAGGAACTCGATGAACAAACCACCAACGACGAAGAGGAGGAAGAAGACTTGAGCCAGCAAAAATTCGAAGTTTGTTCCATAGAAATAGATACTCTTTCCAAATATATCGTAGAACAAAATCGTCCCAACGAAGTTGAAGAGGACAAGCGATTGCCAGCGAAAGAAATTGTCTCATATCAAAGATTTGGACGTGCAGATAGAAAGATTCTTGCGAGGCCATCGTTTAAATGTCACCTGTGTGGTTTTGGGTGTTGCTATAAACAAACATTGTTGCAGCATTTTAGTGTTGCTCATCCTACTTAGAAAATAAAACAAGCCTTACCTCTGTTTTGTGTAAGTTTAGCCTTTATTTAAATTTATTTAAATAAAATAAAATAAAATTCCTTGAATAAAAGTCTGCGTTGTTTTTTTGTTTCTAACAGACAAATAGTATAAACATAATAGAGTCAGGTCAGTTGTTGGTGTTTATTTTTTTATTTATTTTTTATTTTTTAATTTGATTTCACTAACAATTGCTACCGTAACATCAGTACACGGTACTACCTGCGACTGTTTTCAGTGTTTATTTTTTGTCTAACAATTTATTCAAATTTTAACTAAATTGTTTTATTTGTTTAAAAAAAATCCCAGATTCGGTTGGTTTATTTGGAAAAGGTTTGTGCTAATGTAATTTGTTCATAAAATACTTAATAAGGATTTTTTCCCAGACCTCTCCCAGACTTTCCTTTTCCGTATTTTCCTCCACAATTTGCTTGCTTGTTTATACTTACAGAATTTGAGTGATTTTTTTATTAAGCTTTAGTTACCATCTTCGCGCAATCAACATGGGAAGGAAGACAAGTGTTTGCTGAGACCACACCGCATGGGATTGCTTCAAAAGTCATCAGCAGTTTTAATCAATAAGCAAAATGTTGTGTCAACACCGCTGAGGAAAACACTTTGAGAGATTGGGCTTCAAAAAACAAGATGATCCGTTTCCTGTCACAATAAGTGATTAAGTATAAATGAGGTATTTCATAAAATTATCGAAGTTGTTTGCCAGAGTTTATAAAATCGCTAAAATTCAAATATTTATGTAAACTAAGTAAAATTATAAACACTATTTAAAAGAGCTACTTCTGATCCTCCTAATTTAAGTAATCTGATTAACTGCTTAATTCGAAAAAAAGGTACGTTTTAGAAAATAAATCAAAGGAATATTGAAGGAATTCTTTAGGAATATATTTCCTCATGCACATTGTGAAGATATTTACTCACATTGCCCTAGTCGTATACGATTTATGTGTCGCGAACATGTACGTTGTCGTAAAAACCCTATTTAAATTTAATTCATACTATTGTTAAAGTTTTCTTTTTTGCTTTTTGAACTGTCAATTCAAGCCGTTTATCTAAAAAATACGACTTTTACTCGACTTGTCAAATGATTAATGGCGATATCGGTAATCGCTTAAGCGAGAGTCATACTATTGTTATGTGAGAGTAATCCAGTAAGCCAATGTGCGTTTATATTGAAATTGTATGACTATAATAGAATAAGTCGAAGAGTTCAAGCTTCTGACAACCTATATCAAGTATTATTCCATTACGATTCATACTTAAGGGGGACTTTTCTTCTTAACCGAGTTTACTGAGTCGTAAATCGAAAACATCGAAACAACAATTTTTTTCGCTAATGAACAGGAGTCAACCATTTTCATTGGATTTCATATCGAAAACATGGGCCCCTAAATTGTGAGCGTCTATAATTGATCGATGAGCGACAACAATCGATCGTCGATTGTGAATTATAGGCCCTTATTGTGATTGTCGATCAGCGATCGTCACGACAATTGTCGATTGCTTCGATTGATTGTAGCTATTCGTACGCACAAAATTTCTTCACTTCCAAGAGAAAGCATCGATTAGACATTTGTAATCGACTACAAGCGACTGTCAAATCAACAACTATCGATCACAATCGACAATCACAGTTCTCGGTCGATCGACAGTTGTCGATCAACGATTAACTATCGACACTCACAATAGGGGCCATAGTATTGTGAATGTCGATTGTGATTGATAGATATTTGTCGATTTAACAGTCGCTTGTAGTCGATTACAAATTTCTGGTCGATCTTTCTCTTGGAAGTGAAAACATTTTGTGCTTACGAAATATAAGTGATTTAAATAAAAATAATTATGTTAAAAAATAATTATGAATTCAAATGCAGGGTTAAGCAGGTAACAAACAAAAAAAAGCTTCAGGTTTCATTTATGGAAACAAATTCAGATATCCCAAAGGGAGCTTGGTTACAAAGACCCGACCTTCTTTACTTCCTAAATAATTAAATTTAATCCAGGTAGGCTAGTTGGTTGCGCCAGTCTAGTTTGATAAGACCAGTGGTCGGTAAATCTCAAAGCGATAGCAAGTTTTTTAAGCACAAGAGACACTTTTTACGACAAATTATAGAAAGCCTTTTTCTTCCAATTCCAAAGGGTTAGGTGAATCTCTTATCCTTTTTCTAGCTAGTTAAAGAACTTCATGAGCATTTTCCGCTTCTGAATCCCTAAACCAAAATTCGATCGAATTAATTTTTAAAAAATTACTTTCAACACAAATAAATTGCGAAAACGATGGCCAGCTGTCAATAAACAGCCGCCAAAGCATGATGTATTCACAATATCCACAATTTTATTCACAATAATCTATTCCCCCATCGATTGAGTTACACAATGCCAATAGCTAAGATCAATCGACGCAATCGACAATTGTCGTAACGATCGCTGATCGACAATCACAATAAGGGCCATAGCTGTTGTGAACTCTTCAAATTTAAAGTCAAAACTGATAACTTATGAGTATGGCCCATTAATTTTGGCGTTCGCAGAGTTGTCAATGTAATAGCTAAGCTTCAGCTGGATTTTTTAATTATTTTATTCATAGTAAATGTTTTGTGTGTGAATGTCCCTGTAGGGTACATCAATACTATAAAGTAAAAGGGTTTAGACAGCGATTCAAGACCTGAGTGTTCCAATATTTGAAACCATATTATCTATAGCTTTTGATATTGCAGAATTAGTTATAACTTGCTAAGTCTCTTTTGTTTATAACAACAAATTTTGGAATTTATTAAAAAACAAACCCATTTAATAGTAATACCTTTACACTAAATATGTAAACCGACTTAGAAAAATCTACTATGAATGCTACCGCATTGGCCACTCACAGAATTGCAAACTATAAAGGACTCCAAAATTCTCTATAACTTGTGTCAAAAATCCCAGTATTGATTCAATGTTCTACAATGTTCACATAGGAGATGAATTATGTTCGAATTTGAATTTATGCAGATTATTATTGAATTGTATACGCCATTTTTCATATTGACATTCAAAATTAGGACGGATTTAAATTTGATTGACATTCAAATTCAAACAAAATTCTACTTCAAAGGAAATGTACAATGAGCGTCAAAAGTGAGTAAACACCGATGCTCTTTAGAGTTTTCTTTAGGATCTGGAAACAGGTCTGAAAAAGCAACAATCTGTAGAAAGTTTGATAGCGATATAATAAAAACAAAACATATTTTATGGCGACAACAAATAATATTTTATATATATTTAAAAAAAAAGTGTTTCCAAACATCAAAGGAAAACCACTTTGGTGTTCATTTACTTTTGTCGCTCACTGTATGTACATATTTTGTAAACAGAGTTGAAAATGCCAGTAGAATCACCTGAAAGACATCAAATGCGAAAGCACCGATTATTCGAAATTAGAATAACTAATTCCAAAAATTCAATAATTGTATCACTGTGAAGAATATGTACCTACCAAGTGTAAGATCAATGACATCTTTTTCGGATTTGGACGTTCGGGTATCGATGTGGTGATTGTACATATTCTATTTGAATAAATGCTAAAATATAATTAGAAGGATTACAGAAGTACTCGTATTTATGACTTAAATTTGTAATGGACAATAATTAAATAATATTACAACACAATACTACAATCATTTATTTAATTTAAAATACCAAATACAAATCGGTTCATTGTTAAACCGTCAAGTAATCGTATTTATATAAAATTAGTTTAAGGTAGTTTTAAAATTTAATATGAATGTGTACAAATTGCGAAAAATAAAATTTGTGTTACTCTCTCTCAACCATAAGCCAACAAAAACTTTTTATAAAAGTAACATTGGTGGTTAAAAACAAAATATCACTTTTATTCGCATTGCAATTCACTTCACTTAAAATTAAAATTGGTTTTATTATTTATTTATTTTATACAATTTCTGTCTAATATAATATTTTTAAAAACTTTCCACTATACGTATGACTATGAGTAAAACTATGTCTCTCTACCTATTTAGTATCAAAATATAATAAAACTGAATGTTAAATCGAAAAACCAGTAGAATATCAAATATATATAGTTTTTTTCTTGTTTCATTTGAAAAAAAATAATAATAACAAAGAGCACAAGTAAAGTAATGTACTATTCGTTATATTATACATCATTTTAGTTTTTTTTATAATATATTTAACTTAAATGTTGCAAGAGAAGTACATCCATTTTCATTTTTCTCCTACTCATTAAGAGCCATTGAAAGTATTTTGGTTTTTATTTTCAATTAATTTTAGTTATTAAAGAATACGATTTATCTAAACCGCATTAAACTAACATATTCCTTTTCTTTTTCTCATATTTCAGACTCGTGGGCCATATCCATTAAGTCGGTCACATCATTAAATAGTGTAGCGATAAGCCGACTAAGTCGAGCCACTGGTTCACGTAGTGATTCAGGTCGACGTGTCGAACCAGTTACTCGACGTGTCGATTCAGCTGCCACTTCCAATCACGTTTGTCCGAATTGTAATAAAATGTATACGTATAAAAAAAATCTAGCCCGACATTTAAAATTTGAATGCGGTGTTAATCCAACACAGAGTTGTGTCTATTGTTCATATGTGACGAGATATAGACATAGTTTAAATGCGCATATAAAAACACAACATCCATTATCGTATGACCAACAATGACAACCAACTGATGTGAAACAGCGAAGGATTGCGATTAAGAAACGACTTTGGGGATGTGGCAATCGTCGTATTCTCTTTGGATCTTTCGAGTGAAATATTCGTTGACACTACATTCTTAAATAAATGTTTACTTGTGTGATGAGAGAAAAGAAACAAAACAAATTGTAAATAACAAATAGTTTTTCTTTTAAATTTATTTTAAAATTGAAATTGTACTATAGAATTATAAGATAATTTTGTTTTTTTTTTAGGTATACCTACATATCCTTTTATTTATACCGGATGAACATCGATAACTGGTTCTTAACGAAGTAAAATTCTTGCTTGATTTTTAATGGCTTTTCTCCTTTTAGTGACACAATTTTTACAAACCTTTAAAATATCATCTACATTTGTTCAAATTCGTAGATATATTTAGGAATAGTCATACTAATAAGCTATAGTCTATCGGCCTTATCATAGCTTAGTTTACAAGCACTTATCGACAGAAATCCTTTGTTTTTTTAGCATATTGTTTAGGAAACATTCCAATCAATTTAAATAAATGTTGATCTTGTCACATTTGGTCCGGATAAAGTCTGCATACAACTCATTCATGGCGATATCATATCCATTCACCTCAGCTACGTAGCAACTGAATTCCAGGCTACACGTAATTCATCTATCAATCATTTCATCCGCTTTTAAGGCTTCCAATTCTAGAATCGTAAACGATTAGAAAAAATGTCACCCTGTCCAGTGTACGTCCGTGTATGAGTTGTCCTGTTGTTTAGAAGTATCGTAGATAAGCTGTGGCTTGACTTAACTGTGGGCGAGATGCGATTTTTCTATACACATCTTACGGCATCCAGACACACCTTTCGGAAATTTCTTCAAAATAATCGTTTTAACTTGCTTTTCTGTCTGAAACAATTTTGCCCTCTTTCCCTAGAACCTTTACGTGCGGAGGCTCTCTAGATCTGCGAAATGAGGTGCTCATACCTGATAGTGCCATTTATGCAGTTGTACGGTTGTGGTGCTCATTGTATGCAGAAGATAGGACTTATATTTAGTTTATATATTTAAAATCTTCGTGACCATTCGTCCTATTGAAATAAATAGACATCGCTATTATTTTTCCTCAGACATTTATCTCTTCGACATTCCACAAAATATTGTTTGTTTTTTTTTTGTTATACTTGCTTTCCTCCCCTAATCGGAAATGGTTTTTCTCTGCGAATATATGTATAAAATATCTAAAATTAGTATATTGATCTGACAACACATTACATCAGTTTGCAACTCTGTTCTTTATCCATTCAGTTCAATCAGCTAAAGCATCAATACAAAATCACAAATACTTTTGTTACTTTTGCAACTTTTGTTACCTTCATGAGAGCGACATTTTTATTATCGTTGGAAAATATGAGGTAGTCTTGATGGGACGCTCCTTAAAAAATCAATAAAATATACTCTAATGCTCCATATAGACTTTGACATTTTTCGAATTCCAAAGGCTTTGATAAACTTTCCAGCAATCTTGCATTCTTAATTTTATGGTTTCTGATCTCTAATTAAAACCGATTTTCCAATATTCTGAGAAAATGAAGTGAATGGACTGAATGCCTGTGTTAATGATTGAATATAATTCCGACAATTCGTTCTCCGACGTTAACGTTATTAACTTGATTTTGGCATACTCGTTGAATAAGTTTTATTGAAGAGACTTTAAATGTTCGCTTTTCTAAAAAACCAAAGAAATTGGTTTTAGAAAATGCATATTTTTGTGTTGTTTGTCTAAATTCTTGTGTGAAACACATAATTTCGTTCACAATGTTTTTGGCTCTTCTCTGAATTCATTGGCCATTCTGAGTGACTTAAATATTTATTTTCACGTCAACTTCCCATCCAAACCGAAGCGGTCTGTATGTTGCCATCTGTTTTATCAATAAATTTCTGACTGTTGTGTACCCGTTTTCCATTTTTGCCAAATTTGCTGTTTATCTTAATCTGCACAAGTTATTAACCTGCAATACTTAGTTTTACGTACAGTTCTTTCTTCATTTACTGTTTCTCTGCAAACAGCTTTATTTTAAAGATTGACTTTTAAATGCGCATTTTTATCCTTGTCTTACCACATTTAAAACCATTTCTAACAAGTGGTAACACATTTCCAAATAATAAAAAAAAAGTCAGATTTAAAATAAGTACAATTCATAACAGTAGTTTTAGTGAAAATCAAGTTCCCAAACTGTGCACAACTTCGTCTGTAAAATCAGACAGACAAAATTTTGAGACCACACTGTTTGGCTGTCTGCCATTTATTGATTTCGGTCACTAAATAATTTGTATTTAGTAAATCATAGAAAAATTGTGAACAGATCTATTAATAAATACTCAAGGTTTATGAATAAAACGTCCCTGTCCTTATTATAGTAAGATAAGTTTTTAGGAGTTTCATTGACGAATGTCTTTCCCGTGAATAAAGTTGTTGATGGCGCGCATTAGCCAGATATACCTTCAAAGAAAACGACTACACAGCTTGTTATTCACCCCTATTTATTTATATATTTATATTTGAAATGATAGTGAACACATAGAAAAGGAAATAAAATTGTTAACAAAAGTTTAAAAACAAATCTGAACATAATTTTACAACGACACGAAACATGAATCGTATACGACAAACGCCAACGGGAATAGGGGCGATTATCTGCTATTTAACCCTTGATATTCATAAAAATCCTGCTGTTCATAAATCAAACTAATAATACTCGTATGAAAGACCTAACCTAGCACCAGACTAATTTTTTTTTTCTCTGAAGTACAATCTCAATTTTAAAATACGTATAGTTTTCTATAATTTGTTTTAAATAACATAATTTATATATTATAACTTTTCAGATATAATTGGATATACAACACCCAGAAAGTCAATAAATGGATATATTACTTTGCTCCTTTATATACAATGTATTTGTACAAAAAATAACAAACAAAATCAAGTCATAATGTAGTACGAATTTTGATGACGCCATTTAATCGAAATCGAAAGCCCGTTTTTTTCTTACTAGCAGCCAAATATTGTTGTAATTATTTGTAAAAAAAAATATGTTCAAATATGTATTTCTATTATGACAAGCAAAACTAGCATTTAAATTAAAAAAAAATTAATTTAAACAGAAATAAATTGAATTTGTGATAGAATTTGTCTTAGCGGCAGATTGGTGGTTTTTATTGTTTATGTTTATTATATTTTTAAGCTAATATATTTTTTTTCACTAATCTTAAGTTAATTGTAATATTTGTTCTTACGAACTAATTAACTTTTACGAAATGAATTCTGATGTAAAAAAAATTCTTCTAATATTTTGAATTAATTATCACGTTACTGACTGATTTTCTACATTACTGAAATTGAATTTTGTTTAAGAGATACATGGGTTTTCGTAACAATATAAATTTCTTTATTTTACTTAAAGTCTGGCATACAAGTGTTTAGTTAAATTAAACGCTTTTATATGTTTAAAAGACTTTACATAAAAGACTTTACATATTCATAGATAGTGAATTTAGTTTTGAATTAGTAATTCTCGCTCAGGAGTAGATTCGCTGCATCTGTGAATGAAATAAATACAAATTCTGAGACGTATTGCTCGTTCACGGATGAGGCAATTCCTCCAAGTTTTTGCTGTTTTTTTTCTTCACCTCAATTTTAACTCGACAATAATTTAAAAATATACTCATTTCACTCTCGTTCTCTCAAAATTAATTATGGAAGTGAAAAGCCTCAAAATAATCTTTGTACCCGACCACATTTCCATTTACGGTTGTATCAATATCAACCTTTGCAAAATATTTATACTATCTTAACATAGGAACATTCACTTTTAAATTCGGCTGCTTCTATTTGTCGATCCTGACGGGAAGATACGAAATTCTCAATTTCGATATAAATGGAAACTTTTTTACACTAAATTACTAAATCCAAACTCTAAAAAAATGTCGGTCATATTTTGTACGATACGAATTCAAATAGGCTATTAAATGACAAGACTCTAGACTCTGCAGACGATTTGTTGATGTACTCATATGTTCTACAGACTTCTTTTATATTCTAACCAACTTTGGCTATGATATAACGAAACGATAAAACATCTTTAAAAGCTACACCACAAGTCGCCACTTACCACCAAGAGCGGTTTTATTTTATGACTGGTCGTTATTGTTGATTTCCAATCGTCCTACTCCTGTATATTCCAAAACTTTCTTATCAAACTTGCGAAATCTTATTAGACATTATTCTTTGAAAGACAATAGTGATTCCAATAAATTAAAACGAAAAATATTTAGCGTTCTACACGATGTGAGTAAGATATCTTTGGTATTCTACCGACTTATGAAGAAATATATTTTCCAGTATAACCGTTCATTGAAATCGTAATCAAAGAGAAACTGACAGTAGAAAAACTAACTTCTAACTCTTGACCTTTGATAACGATTTCGTTTTATTTAAGTGAATACCAATAGTGACTATAAACGATCAACTGCTTACATTTTCGAAGTCGAACTGTACACTCCAATATTAACAATTTTAAAGATAACATTCTTTCAAAGTTAATTTTTGTGTTTTTTACTCTTCGAGATCATCATCAATACTATTAACTGATAAAGATCAGTAAAGACGACCAGAGCGAATGAGTTTGATTGAAAATATCTAATCAAATCAGAGATCAATTAAAGTCAAAAGATTAGGTAACTCTTGAAACATAAATCTTTCGAGTGGTCAACTAATCGATGGCAAATATTTAAACGCTATACTAATGCATACTTGATCACGATAAATTCATAGATTACAATATTTTGTCTAATTCAAAAGTGACTTTTGCCATCGCGAAAACATGAAAATTAAATTCACTTATCGATGTTTACTGATTTTGGTTTGATTTTCATTTGGTATCGATGAATTAATATTAAAACAACATTCCAAATGATCAAATGATCAAAATGATCGTCGAATATTGAACGTTGATCATTTAAGTCTACATTTCTAAAAAGCTGACAGCGGAATATCTTCTTTTTTTTTGTCTGACCCTGGACCAATGTTTTTTTGTACGTCCGAATGAGTGTTGCTGCACTTTTTAGCCACCATTCTTTATTCTTAATTAAAATTAACTGCTCTTTCAAAAAACGTCCCCATGGGAGTGTACGTACTATTTGCAAAATATCTTTATATCTACCCAAAGTTAAACTTTTCTGCCGCTAACTTAATTGGAAACATTTTTTTTTTCTCCAAATATCAGGGTCTTTTCTTTATTAAAATTTTGCTGATTTACATTTTTATTTTTAATTTTTCTAAATTATAAAAAATAAAACCCTCCTGTTGCAGGATAAACACTTAGTTATTAAAATAAATCTTCAAAAAAAATGTATACCATCCTAATATCTAAGAAAGCAAAAAAAAAAAAAAAAACCAAAAGAAATTTTAAAGAAAAATAAAAGATTAAATAAACAAATTAATCGTGTGTTGTGTACTGTTGATATGTTTTAAATAATTTTTTAATTTACTATGTTTTATGTATTTTGCTGTTGTTTAAAATGATAAAGGGTCTAACATTTTTGTGGAATGGAATGAGTATTATTATGATTTAGATTTTTTACTAAATTACTTTCAATAAGATATTACTAGAATTTTTTTTCTATATCATATGGACATGTGCTGTTTTATTTATTTTTTATCGTTGTTTACAAACTGAAAACACCAAACATCTTTACTAATTGTTATATTTTTTTGTTTGTTTCTAATTTTCTTTCATTCATACAGTGAAACATGATAAAAGTGAGCAGACTGATATAACACCGGAAGAATTTGAATTGGACGATTGTCTATTGGAAAGTAATGACATTGTTATCACACAAAATAAAGATGGCTTTGTGTTGCATGTAAAGAAATTAAGTAATGTCACATCAACAAAACTCACAACGGCAGATGAAGATCAAGCAGCAGCTGTGGCTGTTGCTCAATCAACGGGTCAAGCTCATGTTACGGATATACAAGATTTGGGCGATTGCAAACCAACATTGACAACATTAACCACAAGTCATGCAATAAAACTACCATCGTCGGAATGTGGTGAGTGTTGGATTTTGTTGTTGAATTTTATAGATGATCAATATTATGATATCCCCATCTTTCATAGTTAATTGTTAATCAGAAAGTTGTTTAGCATAAGCTGGGGTGGCAGCACGTAACTTGATACAATCGAGTTCAGTCGATATAATCGAGCTCTGGCAGCACCTAATTTGTCTCAATCAATTATCCTCGATTGATTATCAAAAGTTACGTGCTGCCACCCCTGATTACTAAGATTGTTCTTACCAACTACATCTGGTGTTAGTTGATCAACTTTATCAATGCACATGCTCAAGCACAAAAAAATTAAACAATTTAATGCTGTGCTAAAAGTACGAAAAGTTACCTATGTCGGTCGGTACTGTTAATAAAATTACAAAGCTAATTTTGAGTTTGTGATTGCCAATTTACCAATATTGTTGGGAAAAAATATTGTTGACAGTCACAGTGAAGAATGCGGTCTTATCCTCATTTTCATCCCTACAGCTTTTGATGTAGCCATGTTAACTTACTGGCATATTAGACAATTAGGCTGTGACCAGTAATGACACCAATTAGGGTGCAACCCAGAAGTATAACGCTCTTTTTGAACTTAAATTTGGCGAAATTTGATGTGTGATGTGATGCGGTTTTCTGGACACTTAAGTCAAATTTGTATTATTTGCGTACCAGGCACAGTTTATATTAAGTACTGAGCCACTGCGGCATTTTTTTTAGAGTACTATGCAGTAGCGCAGTTGTTAGTGTGCTGGACTACTGTGCGAGGGATCCCAGGTTCGATCCCCGGAAAAACACAAATTACATCTTAAAAAGTTTTTTCTACTGCACCACCTCTCGCGAACGTCTGACAAATATCCGAGAGTATGACTGTCTTGAAAAAGCTTCTCAATTCAGCCGTTCGGACTCGGCATAAAATTGTAGGTCCCTTCCATTCGTCCCAAAAATAGAAACTCACACAAACGAATGGTTGCGAGAAGGTAGGCCTTGGGTGTCTACCCGCCTGTTGCGCCGCCTATTTATATTTATTTATTTTATGCAGTAAGCATAACTCAAACGAAGGCGTCCTATACCCCAAGACCACAACTTCAATGTTTGTTCTTATAAAATATGGTAGTAACTTTTCTTGTCAATAATAATAAAGAAAAAATTGTGACCAATGGGTCCATCTATCTTCTCAAAACCATTTGTTTAGGTGAGTTGTCTTTACGACTTTAATGGAATCGAACTACAATGTGTGTGCCGTTTCTGAACGGCCGAATTGAAAAACTTTCTTAGTACAGTTGTACGAGGAGTCTCGAATATATTCCAGACGTTCACAAGAGACAAGCAGTTTAGTCGGCATAAATAGAGCCTTAAAGAAAAAACCATTGAGCCGGCCACCACAAACATCCAAAAAATCATTCAAATAAAAGATTTAAGTACGCTAGGGCGTATACGTAACATTTCGCAATTATTTCCATATGTACATAGCGTTTCGAAAACTAAGAATTTTTGGAATGCTGATGCAATGAAGCACTTGATCACATTCGAATTTTTTATTTACATTTATTTCTTGTGCTTAAGGGGTAAATCATATAAACGGAAATTAATTTGACTAAAATGTATTCTTCTTTCTTATGCATACTCAATATTATAAAAATTCGAAATTTCCAAGCTGAAATTCAAAGTGAATTCATCGCAAAGTTTATACGTATGTTATACCAAATAATTGTTTACGAATTACACAAACAAAGTAATATATAAAGACAGTCCTTCAAAGGCAAATCAGCCAGCTCAAGTTGGACAACAATTAAGATCCAATTTGTTTGCACAGAAGAAGACTGCATAATATTTCGTATATAGATCTACAACTAACAGCCGTTTACTTTGTATGTCACCCCAATCATGCATTCATATCTGATCCTGTCACCAGTATAAAAATATGAATCCCACATTTTTGCCAATTAGAAAGCTATAGATATTACATATTCTTAAGAAAATGTAAATTATTTTTCGCCAACAGAATTGATCAATTTAAAAAAGGTTTGCCCAACATCAGCCATTACTGTGCCCCATACAACAACAGCGACAATAATTCAACCACAAATCCATCAAGTCCAAGAGCACCATCCGAACATTGTCTGTGCAAATGCCCAGACCATAAACACCCTCATCGGTCTGCGTAGTGTACAAATTGAACCGAAAAATCTTGGCCCACGCATCAAGTATTCACGCGGTAAAATCATCAGCCCCCAAGGAACAACCATTCACATGGATTCCGACAAAGTTATGCAACATCACCATCAGGAACTAACCGAGACCACAAAATATGAAATTTCTGAAATCGATTTGAACAATGCTCAAACATCTGCATCGATAATAAGCGATCTGGTTAAATATGCCGAAATCGATGATATCGAACTGCCCGATGGCACTAAAATTGGCATTGGTTTTGCGCCCACAGAAATTACCGAAATGCATACTACACAAACAACAACTCAAATCACCGAACACCACCAACATCAGCAACACCATCAGCAGCAACAGCATCAACAACTTCAACATCAATCACATCAACAACAAACCGACGATGGTATGGAGCAGGTATCCAATCAAGAACCAATTATTTCCAAAAGCTATACGATTCTAACAACGAGACCGATGAAGCAGGAAAATTCATCGAGCTCGACGACCACCTATGAGCTGACACTCAGCGACTCATCGCTCAGTGACACCAAATACGTGTGCCGTCATTGTGGCAAGAAGTATCGTTGGAAGTCGACGCTACGTCGTCACGAGAATGTTGAATGCGGTGGCAAGGAGCCCTGCCACCCATGTCCGCACTGTTCGTACAAGGCCAAACAACGTGGCAACTTGGGCGTACACGTACGCAAGCATCACCCGGACAAGCCACAATTGGAGAGTAAGCGTGGACGCAAGTAAGATGCGAATTTTATTATTCTTATGAACTAATTAATTAAAACAAAATCCTTCCCTTCTCTTTCTTTGCCCAGTTAAAATTATATATTCTATAAAAATATATATACACCCACAAACAAGTAAGAAGAGCAAGTAAAACCTATCAAAATTTTAGATCTACTCTTAAAAAGTAAACGAGTTAAAAACTTTAATTGTAAGCAAAGAGAAACCACTTAAAAAATATATCTTAGGCATTTTTTTTCCTTTTATTAGAAATAGAACAAAAGTGTAGATTTAAAACAGAAATACAAGTAATAAAAAAATCACAAAGTTTCGTTGTAAGATTTTTAAAAGTAGATAATAGAAAACCAACCAAATTTTTGATAATTTTTTTTTTTTTGGAGAGTGTATATTTGCTTGTTTTTTTCCCCCCTAAGTATTTTGAAATTACAACATTTTATGATTTTCAATGGCCTATGTTTTTTGGTATTTTGAAATGTTTTTAAGGCGAATGTTTGTCACAGCTTTAACTTATATTTTTTTTAGTGTTGTATTGTGTGGAATATATTTTTTTTTGTAATCAATACGAGTAGGAAGTGCTAATAATTGTAAGCAACGATTTGTTGCTCGGAGCTATGAAGCCAGTTTTGTATAACAAAATAATTCTTTCTATTGTATACTGAAATAAACCTGAGCAAATATTTCTGAATGCTGCCTAAAATGTTCCCCAATAACAACACTTTAAAAGACAATTTGTTCTCGTTGTGAATTCGCATGAGTTGCAGGCTCGTCTGAATATCTTCAAACATCTGCATGCATTCGCCTATATAGTAGCATTACAAATCTCTATCAACTTTTGGTTTGCTGTACTAACAAACAATAACTGCTAATTTAATAGAAAAAAAACTAACGAGTCGATAACCTTATTTCAACTCCGAAATTCTTTATTTTTGTTACACATTATTTTATATTTTTTTTTTACATTAAAATTTTATTTGTTATTTGTATGTTATTGAGTTTATATAAATCTTTATTATCTATACATATTTTAAAATATTTTTTCATACTTGTTTTCCTAATTTCTATATATTATTATTTTTTTTTTGTTATTCCAACTATTTTTAACAGAAAAGTGCAAAACTTGTTTCACAGAAATATTAAAAAAAACGCAACATGTTTGGCAAGGCCAAATTTAAAATAAAATAGCATTAAATAAAATTATCTTCAAATGAGAACTATTTTTACTTCATTTTTTATTTTTTGTACCCAATTTGATGAATTTTTCCCCATTTGAATTAAATGATCGTAATTTCTATTGGAAAGTAAACTTGTGTTTTGTGTTTATGCGTTTTTTGAGTTTTAACTGAGCGACATTGTTTTAATTGAAAGATTATAGTAAAATCTGTGCACAAATACATTTATTTTATTTAAGCAGGATTTGTACATCATTCATAAAAAAACAGGAAAATGGAAACAGATGATTGTGGTGATACTTCAAAAATTACAATCCAAATCACATGTCTCTACTACCTTTTCATGCATACATTTTTTTTCAAAACAAACCAATGTTGTATATTCACCCCCCCCTATTCACGTTGGCGTTTGTCATAAACGACTCGTATTTCACTGCATTTTTTAGTCGATTTTTGTAACATTTTTTAAACAAATGAATTGAAATAATGGTGAACACATAGAAAACAAAACAAAACTGTTAACAAAAGTTAAAACAAAAATCTGCACATCGTTTTACAACGACACGAAACATGAGTCGTATACGACAAACGCCAACGGGAATAGGGGTGATTTTATGTACCTTTTCAAAATGATCAGATTGCTTTTTGTGTGTTTATTTTTTGTAGTCATACACTCTTATATACCAGCAATAGTTGCACATAAATTTCCACAAGTTAATTGGCTATCAAAAGTCAAATAGAATAAACTATTTTTGACACAATTGCTGGATGATAACTTTTTCGCCGAGCTTGAATTTTAAATCTAAACGGCTGTCCTGTTCCCATTAAGAACGATTTTTTGATTCTACTATTATTTTTGGGTTTGTTTGTTCAAAATGGTTGCCTGAAACTCGAAACTCCATAACCTCATTGACAAATTCATACGTACCAATCTCGAAACTGTTAAGAAAAATATTTTTTTTTTGAATGTAGAAATTGTATTTGATTGGGTGAATTAATTATTGACAGCTTTGAACTTGTGGACGAGTTCGCAATCAGTTTTTCGATCTACATGTTAAGTACTAACGACCTCCAGACCCTTGAACAATCTCTGCACATCTACGATTGCAGGAACTTTTTTTTTCTAGTTGTCCAGAAAAAAAGGTCTGGTATCCGCTATGGAATTCGACTTCGGACTTCTTTTTCGTCTTGTACTGAAGAAATTTGTTCAAAGATCCTCATGGCAGCGGGACAATTATTGCTCACAATTTAGTGTAAAAGATTTAATTCCGTTCTCCAAATCGAGTGATTTTCCAACCGATGGACGACTCTGCATACGCAAAAATAAAAAAAAAATGCCCAGCTGAATTGTTAAACTTTTTCAAACAAATTCATTCAGAATTAGTACAATTTACATAAAATTTCAGTATAATATTGAGTTTTTAGTTTAGGTTAGGTTAGGTTAGGTTAGGTTGAATAGGGTGTGAGTTCATCACATTGGACTAGGCACCATATTGGACCCATCGCCATCCCTGGGGAACCTTAACGGTGAAATAACCTAAACCACTTCGCCCAAGCAATTAATGTCCCTACAGAATCTGAAAATTGTTTCAGTTTTGTTTGCGAGGCCAACCTCCTCCAAATTGTCGAAGAAGTACCTACCGAGGAATTTCCTCCTGCACCGAGCAATAGCTTGACATTCACAGAGGAGATGGAGTTTTTAGTTTAAGTTGGTCAAAAATGCAAGGACATCATTTTACATTTACATATATCCATGTATAAGTGCGCTGCGCTTTTAAACTAGGCGGGATTTTTGTCCAGTCTGTTTTGCCACTACGATCGCGTCATCTAAACGTATACCCCTTTCAAGTAAGACACGCCACATTATCCCTCTGCGATCTAAAAAAAAATGATGCATGTAATTGCTGGCAAGTGAAACATGTTCAAACGATACGTCATATCGACAGAGAAATCGTTCAGCCATAAGACGCTTTGTTAGTTTTTTTTTTGGTTATTTTTTTTAACACCAGTTCCTAGAAATGTTGTGCATTAAAATATTTGTATTTGCTTACAGAGTCCTTAATATTTCCATTCAAATTTTTTAACAGAATATTGAATATTAAGTCTAAATGAATTCACTTGTGTTTTTTTTTTTTTTAAATTTTGTGCAAATTCCATATAATAAAACATTTTTCTTTTAAATAAATTCTTAAAGTCATTTGATATCCTGTTTAGAGGCTAGACAGTTATTTACCCAATGAAAGACCCTCCCCACACTATGTAATTGAGTTTTTAATAAATAATATGCTTCAGATATATATATATATATATTTATAAATGCAAAATTGCAAATATCTTGTAACTACATTAATCTAAAATCAAAAATAAATAATAACTTTACCTAGAAACACCTACAACAGAATATAAATAAACTACCCATTGTACAAAGTTTTACAAAAATGTAAATCCTCTCTGTGGCACGCATTTTTCTTCAAATCGCAACTTTAATAAAAATTAAAGGAAGGGCGCCAAAAATACATAAATATTAAAAAAAAAAAAACGAAAAATGTATTAGTTATAAATTTATCTCTGAGTAATTTTCAAAAGAAGTTGCGGTTTATTGTCTTAGTAAAAAAACTTAAACATTAAACGAACATGTGTTGTAGTGAAAATTAAATCAAGTAATGTTTTACAAAAAGAACAACAAGAAAGTTCGAAATAAAGTTAAAATATAAATAAAAAAACCAAAATTAGACGAAGCACTCCAGATTAAAAAAAAAATAACGATAGAAAAGTATATATACACCATATATAGTCGTACATACATGTTTTATTTTTAAAGAAAAAAATAAAATAAAAAAAAAAAACATTAAGATAAAGTTAACGAAAAAAAAGTGAATGTAAGTGTCGTTTTATTCATATACAAACAGAAAAAAAAAAGAAATGATAAAATTAATATGATTAAGGAAATAAATGTGTTTTATTTGATTTTGTTATTTCATTTTGCTATTTAAATTTTCAGGTGCGCTCGAAGACGATTCACTTGTGTTCCTCTTAATCCCTTACGCATCCTCAACATAAATCCCTTGAATTAATTTTTCATAATTTTTGTTTTATTTCTTTTCAGATAACGGCTTCCATTTGTAGGCTTTGTTGAACTGCTATTAACATATTTTTCTTTTCTTTAGGTCCATACAAAAGGCACGTCTTCAACATTGATTCAGGAATATATGTGAGTAAGGAAACTTTCTGCAAAAGGTATAACAAGCCGAATGTCGGGGCTTTTAAACTGCATTGTTACTAACATATTCTTTTTTAGGTAAAAAAAACCGCCATAACACGGAACTTATATAACTCGAAAACATCATCAAAGAGGAGGAACCAAACATGACTTGTAAATGACTTCAAAATTAAATCAGAAATCCCCGTTATATGTGTGTTGATCCCCTACTGTCAATTTTAAATACATTGTGTTTATTGAATTTTTTTTTAAATGTTTTAATTGTTTTTTTTTTTTTGCCTTTTCCTTATACTATTTTCGCTCTTATAAGTTTCAGTTATTATTTAGTTAGAGTGTTACAAAAAAAAAAATCCATTGCAACTTTTTTTTTTATATTTTGTTTATGATGACACCAAGAAACGTTTTAATGTAGTTGCTTATGTTTTTGGTAAGTGCTTGAATTGCTAATTATTTTATTATAAATTCCTATTTCTTTTTGTAATATAATAATTATCCAATGACGCTGTTGATGTTGGACGTCTTATATATATAATTCGCATATACGAAAGCCGTTCGACAATTCCATAAAAACAACAATATACGTCAAACTTTCATAACTCGAACTTCTTTAAGTTAAATTTCTCTATTACTCGAAGTTTTATTGAGAACTCCGCGTTTTGAACTTTTGGCCTCCAAGTCTCGAAGTTTCTAGAACTCAAATTTATTTTTTTTCATTTAGAGAGTACGATTCATGGAAGTGCCATGTAACCACATGTTTTTAACGTAATTTCCTCTTAGCTCGATATGCACTTCGCAAGACGATCTTCTAACTTCTTTTTTAAACCGATTTATTGAACTCAGCAAAAAAGTCCTCTTTTGCGACCTTCATTTGATGGGAATCTCTAACCTCCAAGCCATTTACTTACGTCTGTTAGTAAAAAATTAGTCGCAAGATGGTTTCATCGGAAGAATATAGTCATTCGAACGCAATTATGTAGTTCAATTTCACTTTAAAGATGGTGGAAGTGTGAGTCCGGAGCATTGACTTCGCTAAACGGCCCGGCGATGTTCGTTAATTACGCATTTATTCTCGTCAATAACTCTGCATGATATGTATTTCAATGACAATTTTTCTCAGTAAATCAAAGTAAAGTAGGGTCTTCAGCAAGAAATTGCAAAAACTACACTATACTTGACAATTCTGAGAATCACAGTATGTTTTTATCACAAGCAGAGGTGACTTGTTGTACTCTCTTTTCTTCCGGAAGCTGCTGTTGGTAGCAATACTTTAAAACCTGCTGGAGCATAGGGCGACAACCAGGCCCTTCCATCGCAAATTTGTCATTGAATATGTTATTCTTACATTTCATCTTTGAAGACGTAGTTACTATGCTTGTGAGGATACATTTTTATCTACTTGGCTGGTAAATTGCTTAACCACTAGGAAATCGTTGATATTTTTATAAAAATGAAATTTTGTTTACCTAACTTGCCACAACTTGCCACTAGCATGGTATCTACCTTGGCGTCTCTCAGACTGAACTTCCACGCTCCCTCGACCGGTTTGCAGCCGTTTGTATTGAAGCTGGGATAAAAGAAAACTTGAACAAATCTGAAGTGATGGTCATCCCCAGAACGTCTGTTCAATTCAACTCTTTTACCTATGGTTTGGGTAATAACCAAAAGAATAAAATTTCGGTTACAATTGCCCAAAAAAATTAATGAAAGAATGAATGGTAGATATCTACCATATTTTACTACTTGATGTTTTTATTAGAGCTCACGCTTACAATTTTCAGCAGAAAAATAGAATGTACCTTAAACGTCTGACGAGTTCCGAATAAATCTGACATTCGTTTCGGATTTTTTTTTCGAACCGGTACTCGTTCAATTATCTCTGCAATTTTTCTCTGTGCTGGTATCTATCATATTGATAGATCTATCAAAAATTTCCGCAAAAGACGGTCTATATTACATAAAAAAAATCATCTTTGTGTCATCATAAATATACAATATAAAAAAGGTAGCAATGGAAATGTTAAGTAGTACCTACCTTATTGTTATGCATTCTTAAGCTCTTTTCTACTCCAATTAAAAAAATACAGCTGATAAATATAGTTCTTAAACAAGTATTGCTTGCTTATACATACTCGTAAATAGGCCAATTTGATTATGGTTCTTCCTATAATCGACATACAAAACTCATTTAGGACTTGCTTTTTCACATGCTTCTCATTTGTTGTTATCTCGCTCATCGCCAATGTATTTTTTCAAAGCTTTGTGTAATGTTCATTCATTAATTTTAAGTTATTAAATTTTATTTATTTTACAATTTAAGTTTTGTTATATTGTTTTTTTTTTTTTTTTTTTTGTAAAATTATATTTTTTTTAACTATTGTTTTTCCCTTTTTATTTTTTTCTTTTTCTTCCCTACAACTTAAAAAAAATATCAATTTAATATGAATCAATAATATTATAAACACCAAATATAAATAAAAACTCAAAATTTGTATGCTTGTGACCCCTTCCAACCACCAAAACCACCACCACCACCACTACTACTACTTGCATAACACCACCACCCACAACTACTACTACTACTCTTCTTGCCACTGCCACTACCATCCAATGTAACAATTTATATATAAAAAAAAAACAAGATTTAAGTATTACGCGTATAGCCGGTCTAACATGGAACGAGTGGAACGCCCGCCTAGCTATGCCATTAGTCACCCAGCTACGCGAAGGAGTTCATCCCCTGATATTCCCCACAGATCTTTCAATAAACTCAATGGACAAACATCAAAATAGCAACACAGCTACCTCATCACCAGTCCACCCATCGTCCTCATCTGCGATAGTAGCAGCAGCAGCAGCCGCAGCGGCAGCTGCCGCTTCTGAACATCATCACCACCAGCAGCACCACCAACACCATCATCACCATCGCAAGTCACCGAATGTCTTCTCAACGCCGAACAGTCAGAGCTCAGTCGGCAATGCCATAACAACCAGTACTCCAATTGTAGGTGCTACATCACGAACGGGAACAGCCAGTGGCGCTGCTGCCGCCAATTCAATTGCATGCGGCAACACTTCAGATTCGATTATAAGTAGTAGTAGCAACCACCATCATCATCACCACAGTGGCAAGAATACCACTAGTGAATCAGATTTGATGAAAAACGACAAGGGTGCCAACAGCAGTGGTGGCGAAGGCAGTTATTGTGATGACAACGATAATGGCAACCATCCCTCGGCCAGTGATTATCACACCCTCAATGCAGCCGCAGTCGCTGCGGCAGCACTTAGTGGTGGAGTTGTCGACAACAAAAACTCAGGACTATGCAACATGAGCCTGCTTAACAGTTTTAGTGCTATGAGTAGTTTAATAAGTGGAAACGGATCCGTTGGTGGCGGAATGGGCGGCAGTGGCGGTGGTCATCCTTGTCCCGATTGTGGTCGAGTGTATAAACTAAAGTCGTCATTGCGCAATCATCAAAAATGGGAATGTGGCAAGGAACCACAATTCCAGTGTCCATTCTGCGTGTACCGGGCCAAACAGAAAATGCACATCGGCAGGCATATGGAACGAATGCACAAGGAGAAATTTATCAAACTCGAAGATATTAAGAGTTACACTGGTGGAGATGATCCGACATCGCTGAGTCAGCATTTTTCGTAAGCCAATACAATTGACCAATCTCTGAATGTAAACAAAAAAAATATGTTTTCCTCTTCTTTTTTATTTTATTTTTTTTATTTAAACACACAAAAATCCAAGATTTTGCACCACAACCGTCGATGAAGACGATAAAACACACGAGACACAGGGATAAGTTATATAAGCACGCTGCAAAAGGATGGATATTTAATGGTTTTTGTTTTCAAAATGTGCCAAAATGTTTATGAAACATACATTTTTATATATAAACATAAATATATTTATAAATATATTTTCTTTTAGAAATTAATTCGTAAACGAACAAAATTCTCAGAAAAAAAATTACAAGCAATATGCGCAAGATCACAAAATGGCGTATATTAACGGCACTAGTATTTTGTAATATAATTAACATCAGGAGATATTTTTCTATTTAAAATTTTCTATAAAAATGGAAAGTTGTATAAAGTAATTGAAACATAATCAGTGATATTCTACTTAGTCTTAAGAGATATGAACAACTATTTTTTTTTTATTTTATTTAAAGTACTTCTTTTTTGTTTGTTAATTTAATTATATATATATTTTTTATTAATAGTTTTCTTCAAGTGCAGTACATTATGAGGGAGTTTTAAAAGGGAAGAGTCTCTCAAATTATGTTTTTTGAAGTAAAACATTTTTTGTTAAAATAAACTGCTGAAAGAAGAAAGATTTCATTAGCAGGAAAATGGAAATCAATTAAAACAAATTTTGTTAACCATTCCTGTTGGTCGACTCGTAAGATACCTTAAGAATGCTTTCCTCTGCAGTAGTACATTTGTTATTGAAGGCAATTTCTTGCCACCCAACAAGTTGTCCCTTGCGACTATAGACAAAACACCAATCAATTATGTTTTTTGACTTAAAAGTTAAGTCTAATATTTTTTTTAATGCAAGAGTTTGGTTTTACAAGACCACTAAAGCGTATATATTATGTCTACGTACTGTTTTCATTTTTAGTACTACCTATTTTTGTTAGAGTTTTTTATTCATAGCCTTATATTGGGTGAAATGGAAAAAAGTTCTTGCACACATCTGTGCCTTTAATTAAAAAAACAAAAAAATACATGCTTGCAGGGGTCCCTGGTTCAATCAATTCAATGAAATTTTTACTTACTAACATTGCTCCTAGCAAAAATTGTGGACTCAGTTGTAAGTTGTAAGTTGTAAGTGAGAGGTCACTGGTTCAAGTATTATTTTTTAAATTTTCGTAGCAATACAAATTCTAAGTAACAATGAGAATTTGACTTCCGCACCAATGTGGATTCTACTTCTGCAATGATGACAATTTTACCCTGAATTCGCTAAAGAAGTCTAATGTCAAAAAATATTTGGCTGGGGCTAGCTTCCCAAACATTCGTTTGTTTGAGTTTTTGTTTTTATTTTTTGGACGAATGGACCTTAATGGTTTTAGAACTTGCAGAGAAATAAGCCATCTTACTATTAAGCCACAGCCTTACCACTGTCAAGCGACAGTTGTCTTATCACTGTCAGAGTATTAATGGCGATCAATAGTAATGTCCAATTGACAATAATGAAGAAATTTGAAAGTGTCGAACTCTGAAATTTGTAGAATGTCACTGTCAATCGCACTTCCGCATTATCGCTACAAATATCCTTAAACAGGAATTGCCAAACCAGTGATATAGTCACTGATTTACATTTTACCTACAGTCACGCAAATAAATAGATTTAGCATATCCGTACAAAACAATTTCCTTCACAATTGATGGACTCTAGTGGTCTCTCGACGAATTTCCACATATGTAAACGTAATCTAAGTGACTTAATTTGTTTTTATTTTCCGTAAAATCTGTGAAAGGTTCAGTGACCTAATACCCACTCATTTCGACACTACAATTCTTAAAAATTTGTGAAATGAAAAGAGTAATTTTGTTTGCCAACTTCAAATACTTTCGACGATGTGTTGACCGTTTTCTTATATATTCTGTTGATACATTTTAATCCTTTGACAATATCATAAAATTCACAAAACTACTAATTTTTATCATTCCGTAAACTGCAAGCAGTTTCTCAGACAGTATTCTCATATTTCTTTGATTTTTACGATCTTCAAAACAATTTAACAAAAATGTGCCAAAAATAGTACACTTACGACAGAGTGACTTTGTTAATTTTACGTGTCGTACCGTCATTGGAACAAAAATAAATGGTTGGTCTTCGCAAGTTTGTGACTGGCAGTTAAAAAATTACTCATACGCCAGAGTGTACGAATCATAACATTTTTCGCCTCAATTAAAGCAATAAATAGTAGGTACAACAGGCGTGCAGACACCTTAGCCTAACTCCTCACAACCATTCGTTTGTGTGACTTGTTATTTTTGAGACGAATGGAAGGGACCTACAATTTTACGCCGAATCCGATCGGCTGAATTGAGAAGCTTTTTCAGATAAACATACTAATTACATACTCTCGGATGTTTGTCAGACATTCGTAAAAGGTGGCGCAGACCCCTCGCACGTAGTCCAGCACACTAACCACTAAAAAGTCCTAAAATTTACGAGTAACCTTGCATTGTAATGTTGCAACTTTATCCGGAGTATTAATTTGGTAGCATTCAGATATGAGCGTAAAAATAAAATATAAGTACGGCACTCAGTGTCGTATCTGGAAGAGTAAATTCTCAAAGTTATGAGCCTTCATTACTCTTATGTTTTTGTTGCTTAATATGAAAAAATTAATTTACCAAAAAATTGCAGCATGTCATTTTTGAGACATGTTTGCTCTGAGATTTTGTGTTTTAAGGGTCCAACTCAGAATGCGTTACTTGAACGTTGAAATGTACGACAAGCCCAATGAAGAATTTGTCGTAACTCTTATGTTTTTGTTGCTTAATATGAAAAAATTAATTTACCAAAAAATTGCAGCATGTCATTTTTGAGAAGTTTTAAGTCTTCAAATTTAACTTTAACTATGTTCTCGAAAAAATATTTAAAATCTTTTTTTTTTTCCTGTTGACAATTCCAACTCTCAAATAATATACTGTACTGCAAGATCTTCAAAACATTCAATAAAGTAAAACTTAAAAAGACAACAAAAGTCATTCCGTAAAAAATTAATTAAAATAGTAATACATACATAATAACAATAAATAAATAAATTAGTCAATCATCATCACCACCTGCATATACATAATTATGTATATAAAAAAAAACACTTACAACAAACAATAACTCAGCGAAAAATTAATCTAACTACTACATGCATTTAAAAGAAAAACCGTAAAACCCACTACCTAAATAATTGTTTAGAAAGCCGTTTAAGTATTTTACATAGTTTCTTAAATTAATTTTCTTTTGAACTCAAAGTCAACCACAACCAAACAAATCAGTCATTTTTTATAAACAATAATTAAACGAAACAATAAATTAATAATACATTCTTTAGGTTTTAAGGGAACAACAATTTACCTCAAATTCATTCAATACAATTATAATCATATTTTAACTTTTGTTTTTCTTTTTAAATATTTAAAAACAAAAGTGATATGAAAAAAAGAAACAATTTCTTATATTTTTTATGAATTGACGTAGCTGTGTGGAAACTAATACAAAAAATCACTTCAGGAAGAAAGTTAAAAGAAAACAACAGAAACAGATTAAATGTGAATAAGAATATTATAGTTTCATATATATAGTTTCCTATAAAGTGCCTTTTATAGATGTTAAGGTTATTTTTATTATTATTTTTTTTTTGTCTTTAAACATTACTAGAATTTATTTAATTATAGGATTTTATTTTTTGTGAAATACATATATGTATATTGTTAGGTTTTCATTTGAAATACTATTTCTTTTAAACAAGCTATAAACTTGTTCGGCAAAAAAAAAATTAAATTAAAATTAAATTATAATGCCCCGCCATATTTTTAAAGAACTTCAACATAGCATCACAATTTTTTTTTCTATATATATTTTTTTTGAAAGCTTGCAAAAGGCAGAACAAAAAACTCAGGTACTTAGTTTGTGTTTGTTTATTGTTAAGAACATTATTATTTTTGCATATATTTATAAATGAAAATAAGTTTCTTCGTTTTTTCCTCTTCGTATGCGGTTGATGTTGAATTTACGTTTTGTGTTAAAGTTTTTTTTTTATTATTATTGATATAATTATGGAGAACAAACTCCCTGTTGAAATACTTTCATTACTCGATTTAATTAAATTTGTGACTAAATTTTAGTCACTGTTTGTTGAGGAGATCAACCCCAATCAAAATCTATTGACTTTACATTCTCATGCTCTTTCTTAACAAACTTAGCGCTTTAAAGAGATGTATGACAAGAGCATAACGAATGGTGAAACGATTGAGGAGTGGGACCTCACGTAGCAACTCAACAATGGAGTGAGTTTAGTCTGTTTCAAAACAGGTATGCGTTAGGTATGCAGTGCAAACTTTTTATGGGAGGTTAGGGTCTGTTGGCCCATAGGAGCGTAACGAAAAGTGAAACGTATTCGTTATTTAATAATTCTTGCACCGTCGCCAAATTTTCGTTCTGCTATTCAATTTATTGCCAAGTTTTCTATTCCATTCATTCATTCGTATTTGTGCCCTCTACACCGAAATAAAATTTTCTCGATCGGTAGGATATCTTGTAAAAAAGATAGTTCACTTTAGCTGGCTACATTAATGTTGGCTCCTGTGTCCACTGACATTAGTGAATAAGTTCGGCCCACATGTCTTGTGCACAAAAAAACACATTCCGCCAACTAAATAGAATACGATTCTCTTGCAACTAATCACTATTAATCAAATCAATTCACTATTATTTTCAGCGTATTATAGACTATAGACATTCATTTCTAAGCCGAACAACACGCAGAAAGAATGCATTTTCTGTTTTTCCTTGTTATTACAATTCTTACTTGCTTACTTTGGCGGCTCTTCAGTTCGTGGGAAATCAAGTCCTTTACTAACAAGTCTCTCCATTTAACCCAGCCCTTAGCGAACTGCATCCAGGCTCGCACTCCAAGTTGGTTGACGTCTACTTCTCACCGTATGCATTAATCGATGGCAAATGTAGATGTAATTTTGATTTGTTGCTCTAAAATTGCCCCCCCCCCCCTTTTGCTAAATTTTATTATTTTAATGTAAGAAAGCCAGGGATAGCAGCGGTCCTTAGGATTTCTCTTGGTGGCTGTTTAACCACAGTGTGTTTTTGTTAAAAATCTGTGTTGATCTCTTAACAATCATTTAAAAGTTGTCTTTGCTTTTGGTAAGACATGTTGCACGATTTTTCGGGATTCACACCATTCCAGCGAACAAACTAGTCTTCAAAAAAAAAGTAAATTCTGTTTATAGTTTTTTTTTTTTAAATTAATTTGCCAAACTATTTAAGCCACATCTGCATTCAACGGGTGGTCTCCTTCAACTTTAAGAAAATTTCCTTTTACCATTCCGCCGTTAAACTGCATCATTACCAACAAAACGAAACATTCAAATACACAGACACTCCGATGTACGACCCTGTATAATACAACCCACTAATGCAAATATTTGTTCTATATACATTTATCACATTCCACTATATAATTTAAGCTGTAAAAGACAATCTACATTTAAGTACAGAGAAAATATGTATTTATACATTTGTTTATGCTATAAACTTGTGTCAAATTTCCTTATTATGTATTTTTTATTTTTATATTTATACAAAAGCGAGACAAAATACTCGCTCTAAACAAAACAAAACTACAATTGTGAATTTTATATGATAATGTATAAAACAAAATAAAATTTATTTATTTTATAAACAAAGTTAATGGAGAAAAGTCAATCGGATAAAAAAAAAAAAAAAAAAAAATAAAACAATTGGTGATGGGAAAAATAAAATGTATACAGAAAAATTTAAAAATTCATAAAAAAAAACAATCTTTTCTCGTTTAAGCATATTGGTTATTAGGTATTGGCTCAAATCTCTAAAAGAAAAAAAAAACATATAAGTAAATCCTTCTTAGAAAGAATGTTTTAAAAAATACTCATTAAATGTTAGTTGGTTTCTTCCTTTTTTTTTATATATACATAAACCTTTTTTTATTACATAAACTTAAAAAAGAACAAAAAAAAATAAATAAAAAAAAAAATTATATATATACCTATGGTTTGTAATTATTCTTATTTTTTGATAAAATCAAAAGAAATTGTTTGTAAATTCAACTGAATAAAAATAAATAATATTTGTATTATTGTTAAATAAAAATTTAAGATTTTTATATATAAACATAAAAAAAAAGAAAAAAAAAATGTTTTAAACGAAAACCAACTGATGTTTTCATTTATTTTACTTAACAACAAAAATCAAATTTTTGTCAACGAAGCGTAAGTACACACCCAGCAAAAACAAAATTACACAATTTTTGAATTCGTTTGTATTTAAAGAAAAAAAGTATACGTATTTTTGTTTTTAGCTTTTTTTTGTTTAGACCATGTGTATTTTGAACCGTCACTTAGAAATTTTTATTTTTTTTTTTGGTTTGTTCAATAAAAAATAAACGTACAAAAATAAAAATAATAAAAATAAAGAAACAAAAAAACAAGAAAATAAAAGAAACAAACTTTATAAACATTTTTATATCGACCCACATACTAACATACAAACTCTATTTTTTGTTTCTTTTCAGAAAATGCTGTTACAACGACAGCTGAAGCAAACTTGGCCAAGACTAAAAGTGATGCGTCAACAATTACCGTTCAGAAAACTGCAGCAACCGAGTCAAGAATTCGTGTACGAAACTGGTTGATGCTGGCTGATCAGTCGATTTTACAAAATTCAATTAAAAATAATACTTCGAGTGAGTACTGTGACTCTGAAATGCCCTTAATTCATTTTTCTTTTTCAGTTTTTTTTTTTTTTAAATATATATATTTTTTTTAATTACGTTTATTTACGTTCTATGAAAGTACCTACATATTTTTTTTTTTAAGAAAACAAAATTTCGCTTTGTTTATTATATATTTTGTTTACATTTCATTTCAACAGAACAGGTATGTCAATGTTTATTTGTGTTTATGTTTATGGTTTTGTTAAGAATTTTGTTGTGTATTTAATTTATTTTTTCTTATATACATATTTTTATGCTTTTAACTCTCTATTTTAATTTTTTATATGTTGTTTTAATTTATATCTATTTTTCATTTAAATCTTTCAAAATTTTTTTATTGTCAATGGAGCAATTTCCTTCTTTTTCTTAGTCCTAGCAAGTATTAGGATTTCCTAAACCGCGTTGTCTGATTTATCGATGCGTCTTTGTTACATGATAACCGAACACCCGAACAACTGCTTCGTACAAATTTATTTTTGTACTTTATCTAGAGTTATTAGATATTCATTTTCGTTACATGTTTTAACGACAGGGTGAAGTGATTTTGTCACATATAAATGACACTTCATGTCAGCCTATGCGACTCTCTTCGCTCAAAAGTCTATTCGGTGTTAATGATGGACCCCACATTTGTATTTCGGTTGCATGTGTTGTGAATTTAAAATTCAAAAACTCAGTAGAATTCGTAGACCGTTTATTCTAGCATCACTATCTAGAAACATTGAGAAACTATGTGCTTCAGTTCGGTAGCTAGAAGGGCTACCTCGTGTTGAAGTGATGTCGTGAAGCTTCCTTGTGAGCTACTCGGATGTTTGTCAGACTTTTGGTAGAGCAGGGGATAAAGCAGTTGTATTTAATTTTTTTCGGCGGTTGAACCGGGGACTTCAGTTAGTTAGTTTATATTGGCTCTCGGTGAGAGAAACACTTAGGCTGTTAGTCGCCCCTTGTGCATACCACTGGAATTTACGGAGCTATTCCTTTACTGGCTACTCATTTAAACCATTTGCTGCCGGTTATAAAGCTAAGAATGTTAGCGGCACTGGTACCTAGGCCACTGAGATCATTGAGGAAATAGTTACCTAAGTGGGCCTTTCTTAAACTGCAAAGAAAGTGAGTGACGGACTCGTCCTCCTCTTCATCTCTGCAGCTTATGCAAAAGTCATTGTATGGCAAACCGAGCATTTGCGCGTCTCTACCTAATATGCAGTACCCGGAGATGCTGGATCTTTTAAGTCGAAGAGGCTCCTTGGATCTTTTTGTATCCAAAGCTGGCCAGGTAAGCCTAGCAGTATCACAGTATTCTAGATGTTTCCATCTGATCCCTGCTCTGCTTGCTGCGTTCGCGTGAATTATTTGTTAGGGTGGGAAAATAATGAATACACGTTGTGCGGACTTATTTTACCCACGCCTGTCATATATCATAGTGACCAGGAACCCAGCAGATGGTGACTTAGTACTGTCCAGCTATCTCGTTAAGAGATACGCGGAAATCTTCCACCCCCTTAGATCTTATTTCGCTGGATATTAGGTATTTAATTGCAGCTTGGCATATGACGATATTCCTTTGTGATACCGAATTAATCGACAGCCACGCTATACATAGTTTTTGACGAATAGCTGTAATTTCAACTTGGAAGGCACTTCAGTGTTTCGGAAGACAGAAGAAGAGGCCCAGATTCTGTTCTTCTGCAAAGACCCCGGCGCCAACTTCCTCCAGTGTCTTGGAATCGTCTGTAAATATTGACAGTTATTTGTCGTGTAGGACATTTTGTGAATCCTATTAGTTCCTGTCCGTTATTTCATGAATGAAGCCGACTACCTAAATCCTTATGCAGGTCATTCTTCCTATACGGCTTAAGGTCCCTTCCATTCGTTCCAAAAAGCTATCTCACCCAACGAACGGTTGAGAGAAGCTAGGCCTAATGTCCTAGGCAGGCTCTTTACTTAGCCATTTGAATTCACCAAATCAGTTTTAAATATGGGCTAGTCTAATTTAGAAGCTTGATATGAGCATTTTTAGTTTCCATGCTGATAAAACTTGCCAAAAGACTCGGAATGACAGATACAGATAGGTAATATTATCAATACGAGTATGGCGTCGTATTGCAAAACTGTAAATTCCTTGCAACCTAACCTTACCTTCTATACATTTTCAACGTAAGGTTAGGCGTTTCAAACATAAAGGGTTTTCCATTAAGCGTTTCTTATCTTTTAATTTGAATAAAACAAACTGTGAGTGAGATGTTATTGCCATGCATCCCATTATGTATGGAATATAACATAATTTTCCATAACTCTGGCGCATAAATCAGCCTAAATTTGACCAATGACATTGATAATAACTGGTGGCTTGTGGTTTATTGCCATAGACCTGTGACTTAAGAAAACCTCCACAAACTGGTCAATTCACATCGCCTCCGCGTGAGATAACCATGTTCGGAAATCATTCGTGCATAATGTCCATTCATGGGCATATGTTGCACGTAGCGCCGTTCTGTTGAAACCACATGTCGTCGGTGTCCATCATATCATCCAATTGGGGCCAAAAGAAACTCGTTATTATCGACTAATAGCGCCTGGCTTGGCCTGACGTCGTTCTCAAAGAAGTATGGACCAATGATGCCGGCCGCCAGTCCAAAATCCACACCAAACAGTGCATTTCTCGTGTGGGTTAGTTTCGACAATTTTGCTTGTTGACGAATCCATTCATCCAGAATAGTCCTCTCTGAAGGACGATTATGGCGATCGCAAAATAAGCGAAACTAGCGAAATGTTACTCGAACAGAAGATTCACGTTCATAAAACATTTTAATCATTTGCACACGTTGTTGAACGCTATAACTCCATGTTGATTTTGCAAGACAGACTAAATAAATGACAGCCAATTTGACAGATGTAGCTTGAACAATATGGCCGCAATCACCTGCCAAAGTTAGTAAATCCCTGTTGGAAAGTCCTTTATTTTGAGTGCCAAAGCGAAAGCGATTACTTCATGCGCTGTGCCGCCCAATTGACCCCAAATGTTTTCTTCCAAGCTAAGCTTATCCAATTCGGTTCCTGCCCAAATTTTGTTATCGTTGTTCATTTTGAGTGAAAGGACATTCATCCATGGACAGTTCATATCCATGCAACTTATCTACGAAACTAATGAACTTCATCCTATAGACATTTCATCAACATCCATTGAAGGGTGGCCCATATTTCTTACGGCACTAGCTGTACACTCTTGAATATCCTTTTTTAGGTTGGGTACGTTTGCCTGCAATGCAGAAACCGGTTTTCAAAAGCCCCCCTGCCTGTGTTCACTGTAGGATTTGGAACGCTATAGGAATGCTTTTGAAATGCTGTAGGATCAAAAGTCGCTCATAAAACCCTACTTCTAGTAAAATTAAAGGAAATATTCATGGATAAGTTCACTTGTATAAGTCAGATGTCTCATAGATAAGTATGAAACGGCCGTGAATCACTTGAATGCAAATGAGTTGCGAAGATTCTCATCCAAATGTATTCAATATATGCTAAATAAGCGGGAAAAATGGTTGACAGGTTTAGAAATAAGTTCTCCAAAGCTCGTGGCGCACCAGCAGCACAAAGCACAGCCCTTTAGTAGGCCGGATAAAAATATTCCATTCCTACATCCGAAAAATATTCCTTAATTGATGTAATTGATTCTTTCTAGAAAAAAGTAGTTTAACCGTTTTTACTATAAGAAAGTTAAATTCAATACCCACCATTTGTTTACAAATTACAAATATGTAGTTAGCCGGTCTTAAGTAACCCAAACCACGTCTGTCTCTGTCTCTGCCTTTCTCTCTGCTAGCTTATGCACTTGTTTGTACATCTGCACCTTTGACTTTCTACTTTTATTTAAATATTAAATTTTATTTCGTTCCTTTTTGAATTAACTTTTTGGTTTTTCTATAGTTTTGAAGCGTATTATTGACTCGACTATGGAAAGTACTGACCATCTATAGTCGAGACTTTAAAGCCTACAAAATTAATTTCCTCACTGCTTTAATCAAATGTATTAACAAAATGGCATTTTATTTCTTTTCATGTAATAACAAAAAAAAACCAAAATAACAAAACATTTATCACAAAAAATGCTAACACAATTTCTAACTAAAGTCCCAATAACAAATGAACCTGCAATTCCTCAACCTGTAACTCCTGAGCCTGTAATTCGCCAACCGAATACAAGAAGCCAGAACAAAGTCTATACTAACAAAACTAACAACAAAAATACAATTCTAACTGAACCCACTGGTGATGGTCTTACTAATGCTAATCTCGATGCCACCATTGGTGTTGCTAACACTGGTGATGGAGCTAGTACATATGACGGTGTCGATGATAATACAACCGAGGTTATAGTCAAAATCGAGCATAGTACCTCAAGTCAAGCCGATGAGAGTGAAAATGAGAACGACCCTTTCAATTATGATTTGAAAATCTCCAGCCCCATGTCGTGGGCTTTCGATTCGGTCAAAATCGAAGGTTCTGAATTTGAAGAAGTCACTGAAATGGAACAAGACGAAAATACAGCCGATGCTGATATTGATGACTGTGGTGGCAATGAAAACGAAAACGAAAACGAAAATGAAAATGAAAACGACAATGGACTGGAGAACAATGATGGCGATGATGCCACTCAGACAACAGTAAGGCATAATGTTCGACGTGTCTACAGCGGGGCTGGCAAACATCGTTCGGGCATCAGAAAACGTGTCCTGGCTCAATCGGTAAGCGGCGCTCTAAACCTTCCACCTGATACAACAATCACCAGAACAGGCGGCTCTGCAGTCAAGCGATCGGCAACGACTGTGTCGGGTGTGACATCAATCGGCATGTCCGATGACAAAAAATATCGCATTCTCATTCAAAATCAAAGAATGCGCAAAGAAAGTTTGGAACACTCTGAGGACATGATCTACAATGCAGACATCGAGAAGCCATGGGTATGCAAAAATTGCAATCGCAACTACAAGTGGAAGAACAGCCTAAAGTGTCATCTGAAAAACGAATGCGGCCAACCGCCCAGATTTTTCTGCAGCAAATTATGTGGCTACGCCACAAATGTGCACAGCAACTTAAAGAGACATTTAAACACAAAGTGCCGCGATAAACTCGATGATGAATCGGAAAAGGTGGTGGAGAAAATCGAAAGCCCCGATAAAACTCATTACACGCTTGTACTTAACCAACAGGATTAGATTTAAGGAGAGACATGATTGCTAATTTGCTCTCTTACGCATGTGCATCTCATTTTGATTTTTTGTTTCCTTATATTTACGTATATTATTTATTTCTAAAATAATTAATACTATTTTTTAGCATTAACACAATTAGTTAAGGCATTTTTACATTTAAAAAAAAAAAGACTTATTTATTTATTTAACTAATGATATGGTAGATTGAGGATGTTTCAAGAATATACAGCAGTCTATCAATTCTAGTCACGTTCCATTTGTTTCTGGAATGGAAGGAGTTAAAACAAAAAACAACAACAACTTAACTATGTATCTCACTTATTTTTCTAGTCAAATGAAAAAGAACATAATATAGCAACCACGAGTGTAATATTTATTAGTTTCCACAACACCAAAAAAAATTCTAGGAAATTATTTATTTTTTATTTATTTAACTTATTGAAGTAACTCTTAATATATTCAATTCTTATAGTATAATAAATAGCTGTAACTTGTATTTAATATAAGAAATGTCTTTTTAAGTTTTTCTTTCTTTGTTTGTTTGTCCTTTTTTAAAAGAATTCCAATTACAATCGGTTAAGTGCTTATAAGCATTTATAAGAGACAAAATTAAAAGAAAGAGTAAGAGTAATATGATTCAATCTAGTCATAGAGGATTTAAAATACTTACTGCAATATTTATAGACAAAAACCGAAATGCATGAGAGCTCCCAGGAGTATTAGTCTACATTTAATTGTAAGAAAAATAAAATTAATAACAAAAAATGCAAATGAAATAAAAGATACCAACTACAATACATCCCTCATATAAAATAAAAAATTAATGTTTTAAAATATATGATTATATATTTGAAATTGCTATTAACAAAATATTTTATTTTTAATGTTAAATTTAAAACAACACAAAATTGTAATCTTATTTAAATAAAATTAAAACAGAACAAATTATTATAAAATACGAATTAATGAATAACTCAACAAAGCAAAGCAATTCCAAGCTGAAAATAAAAATGAAAAAAAAATTATTACAAAAAAATAATAATAAACATAAAAAACAAACAGTTATTGTCAGTTGTTTTTAATTACTATTTAGTTGGAATCCCTGACTAATGAGTTCCACACTTGATTTCCCATTTCCAGCTATTTCCGTTCCAAACCTCATCAAGCCTCGTCCTTACTGAGTGATTTTGTTTCATATAATAATTATTGTTTTGTTTCCGTTGTTCTCCCATTGGTTACCAACACATTTTCTTACTTGAATAAATTTAATAACGTTCCTCTCTTTTAGGTCCAACCGGGGATATTGTGGGGCATCTTCGTTCTTCGCCATCTAGAGAGATTCAGATTATTGTGTAAAACTTGGAAGATGTTCCTATGTTTGATGATGATGATGAGAGATACAACCATAAAAAAAAAACGATCCACCATTAAAATGTGTGATAGTATTCGTATTCTTGTTTGCTGTAGATACTCGTATATTAAGTTGAATTTTCTTGTATTTTCTTATTATTACTTTATTTTTTCTATATTTTTCTTTACATCTTTTTTTTTTATAAAAATTAAGTTGATCAACTCTGTAGTTAGAAAATGATACCCTGTAATTCTTCTTAAACAAAACAAAAGATATAAACTAAATAATGTAAAATTTATTGATTAAAAACCAAAAAAGAAATTGAATGATTCCTTTTTGAGTAGTTATCATAGTGCATGCGTATTTTTTTTTACAGTGAATTTTGCGATTTGTTATTGTTTGAAATTCATTTGATTTAATTTAATTTTATTTTTTTGTTCAATTAATGAAAACCTACGTATTTTATAGACGGTGATAGTAGGACATCATATTTTTCCGTATTGACAAAAGTGTAAACTTTATTTTCTTATTAATTGCTAGCTTTTTCGTTTGAAATATTTATTGAATTTTTATGCCACTATTACTAAGATAATTTAAAATATTTATCTGCACATCTGAAAATTGATTCCACAACTATGGGGCGTTTTTTGTGTAAACACTATGGAAAAAGCCCAACAATTTGGGTTATAAATTCATGGGCTTTATGGGCTAAAATAAAAACTTCCCTGCTTTCAAATCATTGCTACTGAATACGAATTTGAAACCAAACTTGGATGATAATATTAAAAGAGCTTGGCCCGCTCAATTGTTTGTCAGTTGGCAATGTATTCGTTATGGAAAAAAGGTCCGGGGATTTAGTACGTAAGACGTAAGACTTAAAAGACGAAATTTCATTCCTTAAACTAATAATCTAGTTACAAAACCATCAGTTTCGTCAAAATCGAATTCACTTGCCACAAATATGATGCATTATGTACTACATATTTAGTTTAAATGGTTTCGAAAACGACATTGTATGGAAAGTCGTAGCTATAGTTCGATCGAACACTCAGTCTTTTATGCACACTTGTTACAATTTTTGCTGCCAAATTATTTATTTTCCTGAACAAAATGTTGCGACGCTTACTTTGTTATTTTGAGAGCTTAACTATAATTATAATTATATTATATAATTTGTAATTTTTATAAGAAATGGTTTTCGAGATATAAACATCTCGGGCCAATATCAAAGATTGTCTGAAAATTTGTGCTCAATCAGTGCAAGATCTTTCGAGTTTTTGAAGCATACACAAATCAATATAACATTTTTATATGTGTACGTACTAGCAGTTATCCACATTTTCGCACCCGTTACAGACATACGTATACTTAGTAACTAAAGCGCTTTTCTACGGGCTCGATGGGATGGAAAAAAAGAATATTCCCCATATCAAATGAATCGCTCTTTCCCTACGCTAATAACTCGGGCCCCAAGCAACATTTTCAAAATCAGGGAAACCGGTTTATTTTATTTCTTATATAGAGTACACAAACCGAGTTTAAAGTCGATCGGATGAGAAATAAAAAAAAATCAAACTTTGAACCACTTTCTCCCTTTTGGAATTCGAATTTCTCCAAATCTCTTCTAAGTGCTGACTTAAAAGGAAATTTGTTTCAAAATACATATCAGCTTCCTATAGCTCTTATTGTTTGGGCCGGGTGTTGATCACCAATCAGTGAGGACAAACTGTTGCGTGTTACTTTTATAAAAGAATGTTCTTTATATAAGAAAACACGGATTGAAGAAGAAATTTCTTTAGATATGTGGACTTTCTTATAGCCGCCATCTACACAAATTAATGTAAAGAAAAAGCCGCAATAAGTTACCGGACAATAATATACCCGAGTGTAGTGTCAATTTGAGGGTGTAATTCCGTGTTTTTAGGGAGTTTTCAGTCTTGAAATTATGTAGATAAAAGTGTTAAAGAAACATGTTGGGCATTTCGTCTCACACTTTTTAGTAAAAGTAATTGTAAAACGGACAAAAACCCTTTTCCTACCTTGCATCAAAGTATCAGATCTGACAAAGTTAAAATCATAAATACCGTCTTTAACATTTATATTTTCGGAAAATCTAATATTTTATTGAACTATGATGGAACCGTGCCATCAAGTGGGCGTCGTCTACATAGGCCCAAGATAAGGATGGTTTCATTAAGACCGACATCTCTTATCTACCCTTGTGAATATCTCTTATGATTTAGAGTAGGGTGGGAAAGATGGTGAGCTATGGAAGGTCCATCTTAGCATCATACACCCGCGACCCATTTTATGGATAGACAGGGGATTCGAAAATTATGATGAACCATGCATTTCTTTTGTAGTTTGAAATGAAAAATTTGAGGCACTATATTGAAAAAGAATGCATTTAGAACTATTATAAATAATGGAATGGAAAAAAAAAAGATTTTATCCTTCAGTCTGAGAAATGCGGTGAGGGTGTTCTTGTTTTTGTCTATCCCAACGCTAACCAAATTTCGCCTTTCGTGCCTACTCAATTGTCTACGTCTAAGTGATTAACAGTTCATTGTTCTGTTTAACAGAGTACGTAATATGAGTTATTAGCAACAATTGTTTGTTGAGTCAAACCTCATAAGACTTTTCATAAATAAACTGAACATTTTTTTTCAAATTGTCTTATACAAGAGCAGACTTAGAGATGTTTTTGTAAAATTGTTCGAGAATGGTCTAAGATCGTGAGCGGGATAAAATGGAATTTGTAATTGCAACAACTGCCAAATTTTCTTGGTCGATGTCACTTCATTCGTACAATTTGTGCATTTCGATGATTTAACTTCTCCACCATAGCACAGAAGTAATTACACTCTTAAACTGGCCAAAAAAGTCTTCAACAGACTAACATGGGCTCTGTTTTCGCGTGATCAACTTAAATTATTTATTTGATGCCTATATTTTTTTTTTCTAAAATTGAACTGAGAGAAAGTTTGGCAGAAGTTATTATGTATGATCGCCTTGAAGTTTTTGAGTTACAATTTCATCAATTTCCGAAAAATCCAAATTACACCTAAAGTGGTTTTCCGTTGCCCCGCATTCTACGAACCTTTTTGATAAATATTCAAAAGTTTCGAGAAAATTTCTCAATTCGACTGTTCAGTTTAGAATTGATACAAAATAGCAGGTCACTTTGATTCATCAAAAGAAAAAAAAACTCAAACATATGTTTTGTATCCTGTCAAAGTAAAATAAGGTTTGTTATTTCGTTATCAAACTTTTTACAGATTGGTTTTTAAGAACTTTTTCAAGACCCTAAGGAAAATTTAGATGAGCGTTAGTGTTAACTCTCACTGTTTAGTGTATAGTTGTCAGAAGTTGGGCCTACGGTCCTAAAATTCAACTGAAACTATCTTAAAACTAAACTAAATGGCGTAACAAGTGGCTAATATCGAGCTTTACTAAGAAATCGAGCTAAATATTCAGCAGTTGATATCAGTTGATACACTAACCTCCAGTTTCACAGTTTAAACTAAAGTTCAACTGAACCTGAACTTGAGTTTAAATTTGAAGTTCAACTGATCCGGTTTTACAATGTAATCTGACCTTCAGTTCAATTGAACGCAAAACAACGTCAAATATTTGTGTTTTTGACAATCGGCAGCTTTAAAATTCAATTGTTATTGTGTCAAATGATCTGAGACTTAAACGGCAGAAGACTATCGTTCAACTTGAACTACAGAATGAACTCTGTTGCTTGTTTAAACGAAACTGTGAATTAATTGTTCAACTACACTTTTTGTTTAAACTGGGTTTAGTTTCATCTGCCTATTCAGCAAACGTACTTGCAACAATTTAAGCGCAGAACTGACATCAATCAGCAAGTGTAGTGTCAGAATTCATTAGAACCTACCTTGAGTTTGACATTTTGACCGAAACCATTATCATTTTGTCCGTTCTAACTGCTAGTTTGTTGTTGAGTATGTCAGTGTCTGACACAATGTTTTTAAGTTTTTTTTTGGCCAAGATTTACGACCTGAACAGGTCAGTAGACATAATACTGTGATGTAGGTAAAACACAAACCTATTCAAGAATTTCTTTACCGGAAATTTGACTGGATATTAAATTGTGCCAAACTAGATGGTAGTCATATTCAGTTTAGTTTATTAACGTCTCTTGATTTTATATATATTTTTCTTTAAATTCTTTTTTTTATAATAAAAAAGAGGCCTATACATATTTGTGCTATCGACTGAGCCGGGCTTCAAGAGAATCGTTTCCCGGAACATTATTAATATACACACGATTTAATAGTATCAACAAGTGATAAAGCTAAAACTTTACTTACGTGAATTGGAATTTGATTTTGAAATTAAAAAAAAAAAAATTAGGTAAAAATATATAGCTACGACATAAGCTGTAAATACTCGTATACATTTTTTTTGCATTGTTTCTGCATTTTGCGTTTATATATTTCAATTCGCCTAATTTTTTCGTTTTTGTTTGCCCTAGCTCGTTCGATTTAGCACCTAGTTCGCACTAAAATTGAAAACGTGTGTTCGAAGTGAGCACTGCGGCGCCTTCATCCAGCACTGAGTATGAGTTGACCTTAGGTATTTAGTCAGGGTTCAGTGCTGGATTTTGCTGTCGTTTGTATCTGTGAACTGGGTGAACTCTTATTTTTGTGAACTATTGATTTTTGCTGCACCGTTGAATGGAAACCTGAAATGTATTTTTCAACATTAAAATTATTTATTAAATCGGTTTATTGCCACATTATTTAAGTCACAAGTCTCAGGGTTACATTTCTGTGGTTTCCGTGGGTTTCTGTGCAGCCACGAAAATGCACTGATATTTCTCAGTATGGCTGACCACGTCAAACAAATCTTATATTTCAAAATTTTGTGACGTTTCACAAATATCAATGTTAAACTCTTACGTATAAAAAGCTAAGCCGCGTTTTTATTTTTTGTGTTATCTTAAGATGAGTGACAAGAGTGTGTTTGTCAATTCACTAAAATCTATTTGTGAATTGACTTTGTCAAATGTGAATTCTCTCACTCTCGCTTTTTGTGTATTATTGGTCAATTCTAATTAGCATAAAAATACGTTAATTTTCAATTTCAAAACGACAAGTGGAAACTGCATTACCAATAAAATAATCATTGTAAGCTTCACCTTAAATATTTTGTAGGTCACAATAGACAATTTTGTAGGAAAAATGTCGCTTTTTTGAGTGCACTATAAATGATTATTTATTTAATACCGCGCAATGTGAACATGGCACATAGCAATCGCACCAATTTATGATAGTCGTGCAACGGAATACTCTTGTATGCACGTATACTAAGTATTTTAGTGCTTTAAAGAGACAGCAATCAATAAGCCTCACTAATAACCATTTTTTTTAGTTTTCGACCTCTCGTAAAATAAGTTCGTTAAAAGGTGCACAGTGCACACTGAAAACAAAATTCGTAAGTCGAATGTATTTTAAGATGAGTGATATTTCCCAGAGGTGATACTGTAATCGATGCATCTTTTATTCATTGCATGAAACTTCCTTTCTGGTAGTTCAAGTTCTTTTCGATGGTTTCAAGTCTGAAACTCATCGCATATAAATTCAGCCAAAGCTCCGTTTTATATCCGACGCTTTTTCTAATTTCCATCTCCTGTATGCAACTTCCTACCCAATTCATTCCCTCGCTGATATCAGCACCTTTAGCTTCTCATAATCATTCCATGACTTACGTGCCTGCTCTTCGGTCGTAGAACTGGTAAGGCAACATATATTAAGCTTATTAAATACTTACTTTGACAGCATTACAAAATTATCGTTGACAAATAGAGTGAAATTTTATGGTTTCAAAATGCAATGCTGTCTGTTGTCTCTAAAGGTAAACTCAAACCTTTAGCCATTATCCACGAATGGCACTTGTATCACCGAATCTGAAACATTTTTCAGTCTCGGTATGTGCATTCATGACAACCTTCGTTAGAACGACCGTATACACGAAGTCGCCAAAAAATATTTTACCACTTTCATTCGTTTAAAACTTGATTGCAATTCTTATAATCTGGTGTGGTGCGCCGAAAGCTAGTGAGACCCACATTGTTTTCAAAAAGAGTTATAAAACATACGAAAAAGTCATCGAATTCTTTTCAAAATTGGTCTAACTAATAACCATATTTTGTTTCGACTGAGGAGTTCACAATAGCTTTATTCTCAATTCTGCGTTCATCTGAAATATACTCTTGTTAGATAACTCAAGTCCCCTCTATTATTTCACAGAAATAAAAAGCATCAACCCTTCATTTTTATTTTGAATAAGTTTTAACTTTAATTTACTGAATGGTCAAAATTTGTTCCAAATAAATAAATCTTGGCTGTTAATTTATGTGCAACTTAACCAGCGACAGCGGGGTAACCGTCGAATGTAACCATTTAGTAATTTATGGTCAAAATCTATGGTTTATTTATAACAATTGATGCGATGTATTCAACTTAGTGTCCAGGTTAAATTGTATGAACTCACAATGGCGATGTTTTCCATATATCTATTGTGGCCGACAAAATATTCAAGTTGACGGTTAAAATTATTTTATTTCTAAAGTCCTTACCAACAAATTCTAGTCTGTACCTACTTTATAGAGCTCAAAATGTAAAGTCGAAATACAAAAGTTGTCCAATTTGAAATCGGCCATCAGCCTTTCGAGTTCCTAAGTTTTTGTTGTAGAACTCCCCTCGTACCCTGTATGTATTAATAAAGGACATATTAAAGTTATCAGCACGGTTACATAAGTTGCGTCAAATTTTAGTATGCTATCTGACGTTTGCCAGCTAACTAACAAGTGCATTTTTTTTATTACAAAACAAATAATAAAATAATATTTTATTTATTATAAAATAAATAAATGGAATTTGCATCATAAGTTAAATGAAAGTTTACATTTATTGAGATGCATACGTCAAAAAAAGCAGGGGGCTGTGAATTGGCAACATATGAATGGTTTAAGGTAGATCTGCTAAATTTGATGTAATTCAATGATTTGTCGACTTTATAATAACTTTTTTTGATTAACAAAATTATCTCCTATTCCATACTCAGACCGGAAACCCTCTCAGAATGTGGCTGTGTGGTATGAAAAATCCTTTAACTCCAAAAATGGGAGCGAAACGCTACTGAACAATCATATTTATTATCAGCAACTTCATTGAAATTTACTGCAGATTTATTTCAATACTATAGCAGAACAGCCCGGCTTCCCTGGTTTCATTTAGAGTTTCCGTGGAAAATGTCTTCCTTTTCCCGTGTCATAATGAACACAACCAAAAAAGAATTACGAAAATTCATCGTTCGAAACATAAGTTATGGTCGCGCGAGTTGTTACAAAAATCTTATGTAAAAAACACTTAATTTTTCCTGAATTTTCCGGTCCACTTTTTATTTCCGTAAAAGCCTTATTCTGAATATTACGATCATTTAAAAAAATAACCCAAATCGATGTTCTGTCTGGAAGAGATTTAAAACGGTAGCAATTGTAGTCTACCTACAGTTTATGTATAGTTGCTGTAGTAATAAATAGCATTAACGAAATTAAACAAATTAGCTCGTACTCCATTGCATTGGCAATTCTTTTAGAGATTTTAAATTTTTTTATTTGTTGTTAAACTTAACGTAGGTATGTCCTAATTGACATTTTTTTTTTTAATTTTATTATTTTGGAACGAAACACTTCGCCAGAGACGGTTTTTGCGTTTAAAAACAATTACCTACACGACTTAGGACCAGTTTCAAAACAAGCGGATAAAATCTGTGATCGCGTATCAGGAACTTATCTGCCAGATACCCGTCAACTTTTCATTTTTTCAAAGATCTTGAACTGTGATATCTGGCATAAAAAGCCTCTGATAGCCCATCAGCCAATTTACGTGACTGTTAAAGCCTTTATCTGGAAGATAAGAAACATATTTATTTGAAGTGACTGAAAGGAATCTGATAGCCTATCAGCCGGTTTAAGTGACTGTTAAAGCCTTTGTCTGGAAGATAAGAAAAATATTTTTTTGAAGTGACTGGAAAAAATATAATTTCAGAGAAGTTTTTCGTTGACGAACGTAGATTGCAGTCACAAGTGACCTAACATAGATTTCTTTGCTACGATTTTAGAATTCGATTTATTGTTTCCGCCAAATTGTTCTACCGGTACGGTGTTAAAACCGGGGCTATACTCGTACCGCCACCAGTTTTGTAGAGTTCACCTCGAATCGCCACACTTTTCTTCCTAGTGCTCTACTAAGTTGCCTCATACTTAATCTTGATGTGTTTGGGGTCGCAAAATACCGAACCAGATGAACTAGTATTAAATGCCTTCTCAATATTAGTTCAGGCTTTTTCTTCGTCTTCCCAAGTTGTAGCGTTACTTTTTTCATTTTAAGTTACGCGTCTTTTGTGTCGTCTTGTGAGAATAAACTTCGAATTTTCTAAATTTTCTGACTTTGAATTTGCTAAATGTTTACTAATTTTTTTAAACTTTATCCATGTTACCAACAAGAAAATAACCCAATTCAATTAAAACATGTTTTGGATCTGTTTAATATTCTAATAAACAAAGCATAAACAAATCTCATGAGTGCACAAAATAGCATTACACTTCGGTCAAACAATAAGTGTTGTATCTACATTTTTCTACCAGATAAATTAGAGACTTTTGACTATGAAACAGGCAAAATTGTCATTTATTTGTTGGATAGCGTTATGTGTCAGATAACTATCTGGAACTTTTGAAACTGGCCCTTAGTTTATTTATTTACAATTTATTGTAGTAGTTGTAATTTTGTGTAGTTTTTTTTTTCTTTGATTTGTGGTGACTAGATTTCTCTACACACTCAAACGATCCGGTGAATTCAATTGATAATTTTGTTTGTGGGATGAATCCCAGGTTCGATCCCCGGAAAAACACGAATTACATCTTAAGGTTTGTTCCACTGCGCCCCATCTTGCGAACGTCTGACAAACATCCGAGAGTATAACTGTCCTGAAAAAGCTTCTCAATTAAGCCGTTCGGAATATGCCCCTTTTTCCATTCGTTTCAAAAATAAAAACTCACAATAACGAATGGTTGGTAGAAGCTGGCCAAGGGTTCAAATGACCTGTTGCGCCAACTACTTATTTATTTTTTGAAGTATATGAAGCTAAAAGAAATTAATTATCGGGATTAAATTTTGTAGTTTCCTGTTTTTAAACCTAAAATCCTTTGTCAACAGCCTAGCACATCGGTTGGTATAATCATATTCAGTGTCAAGATGCCAGATCACGTAAAATGACAACTATCGAACGATATCGTTTTCACCAAAGGTGTCGCTGTCATATCTGTGGCAATAGACAAAGACTGATATTGTGGAAAAGGTATCGTTCGATCGCTTTCATTTTAAGTGATAAATTTCACAAAATCACAATGGCGAAATTTTCCACATAAAGGGATCTATTGTGACCTACAAAATACTTAAGGTGGACGGTAAAAATGATTATTAATTAGGCCCACTAACTACAGAGCAACTATTAGCAAAGACTGTCAAATTAGTTATGGTATTTCCATAAATACGGAGAGGTAAGGTTTTAATTCGGAATGCAGATTGTAATATTCGATGCATAACGAACCATATTAAAATAGGACTAATGTATACAGACTTATTTTCTATTGTATAACTAGCTAGTTGTACCGGCTACGCTGAATCTAACTATCATAATTATTGATGTACCAGTTTTCTGAAAATACCTACTTAAAAGCATTTACACCTGGGGCTCTACTCTCTATTCTGAAAGTCAATTCTACCTATTCGAAATTGTTTTTCGTTCGGCTTTTGAGTTCGTATCTCTGTAATTTGTCGATTTTCCGTATATGAATGCTTCTGACATTTGAAGATTTCATTCCGCTTTCGAAATAGAAAGTTCCAAATATTCGGTTTCGAAAATGTTCGAAATACAGAGTAGGGCCCTTGACCTTTGACCCACGCTTTTCGTTGAACTAGGATTATTGTTTGCAACTTCTTCAAGTTTCTTAGCTTAAAACGAAAATGCAGACCTCACCGGCGTTAGACAATAACGCCCAAATCGATTTGGAAATAACGCCCAAAAAAGTTCATAACGTCCAAAAATAAACAACTAGATGGACAAAAAAAACCCCAAAAAGTATGTGGTCGTATGCAACGCCCCTGATGCTTGGGGTCACTGTTGGATTTGGAGTATGTATATCCGAAATTGGGTATATGCAAGGGTTCTATGCGGTTCCAGAAATCTAGTGAAATCGAAATTGGAAATCGAGTAAATTCGTTTTCAGCGTTCTGCATTTCGAGCGATTCGGAAATCGGAAACTCCTACATTTTTTCGAAATCACAATTTCACTTTGTCTTAATTCCGAAAATTTTGAAATTGAAATCGAATATAGTGAAATGTAGAACACAAAAATTCATTTCCGATTTCATTTCGAGTGAAAAGTGAAATGTGGAACCTAGCAGAAAGAAACACCTACTCCACATACAACAGAGACCCTCTAAGCAGGGGGGTCGTGGGGGGCAGTATGCACCCCATACATATTCGACTTTATTATCTTGAGCTTTACTGCATGTCATAATAATGAACCCTGTCATTGTTGCAACAACAAATTGTACACGATTTCTTTGTGGGTTGTTTCTAAATTGCGTTATTGCCTAACACCAACCTCACCTGATGGTGTCAAAGAAAATTCTGACAAACAATCGCGATTAATTGAATTTTCGTTTATAAAGTCGTACTTTTTGGATTAATTTTTCGGGTTTAAGAGGCTTAGATTGATGGTATTTATCAAATGATTTACTTATGTTTAAATCGCGGTTTAACCATTTTTGAAGTTAAAGGCCCTTAAGATAAAAAAAACTGGGCGGTACTAATAAATCATTTTAAGTATCCAGGCTCACTTTTCCGAAGTCACAAATTTATCCATTGTGACCGTCAAATATTTAAGTTGAATGTTAAAAATGATTTGGTAAGGCCCACTGTGTTTAATGGGACATAATTGTATTCAGAGGCAAGATTTTTAAAATTTCGGTTTCTAAAATGTATTTCTGTTGTCTACCTTATGTCAAAAACATTGGTTGGATGAAAACTCCAAAATTCGACCCTATCGTTATAATATGATGTAAATTTTAAAACGCGGGGTTTTATATATAAATAGGAAAAAATAACAATTCAATGTAACTTAAATCTGTTAAGCCGAAACTAAATTTCTGAATCGGAGTGCATGCATTTGAAAATTGAGTTCATATCCTAAAAACCCTGTGACACAGCCTATAACACAAATAGAACAGCCAGATTACAGGATTGACTTGAAAGGACTTCGAATGAATAAACAAAAAAAAAAAAAAACTGTTTTCTCGAAATTTATTTTTATTCACACTCTTCTTAGTAGTTGCAACCCTTATTTATACTACTAGCTTCATTACTAATATAAGAAACCAAACAAACAAACAATTTAAATATATATGTATTGTATATGTACTAATTTCGTCTTTGTGCTTAACAATGTTTATTTGTGTTAATCTATTAATTTAATTCATTTATTATGATAAACGTATATATTGCAGCTTTTCATTAATTTTACATTTACCCCATTTCAATAAAAAAAAAATATACTATATTATATAATATATCCATAACAATGATACAACTCATCCATCACAAACACACACATCCATGTTTCCAGGCCTCAAAATTTGAAATGGTAATGTGAACTTTTGTTTTTTGTTGTTTTTTTGTTTCCAAATTTATTTTAAAGAAAAAAAAATATTTTTTTAAATGTCATCGGCAAAAAATCAATCCTACGCGAAACTATGTGTTTTTTTACAATAACATTAACCATTTGTAAAAAAAAAAAACTCAAAAATAAAAATATTTCTTTTAAATAGTTTTAAATTTGATGCAAATAATTTTTTTGATCTACAATAGTATCTCTTCGAATAGGAGAACCCGGAGGAGGAAGTTTGGCAGCTACTGGCGAACTGCGACGCTCAGGACGACGTCAAAGTATTCGGCTCAAGTCCAGTCCATATTCGAGTCCAGCACATGGCATGCATATGAAATACGAGACAAAAAAGGAAGACGAAGAATTCGACCCTGGACTTGGTGGAAGTGGCATGGGTAGTACTGGTGGCGGTGATGACGACGATGATCCCAACGATGACGATGAACAGCCATGTGATCTACGACTTATTAGCACATCAGCTGTGCAGAAAATCAAAGAGCTGGTCTCAATCGCCCAACAACATCAACAGCAGCAACAGCAACAGCAGCAGCAACAACAGGCAAATCAATCATCACTTCTCTCATCGGCCGCAGTAATTGAGTCCTTACATTCTCCCACATTGAGTGCCTTAACAGCACAAAGTTCCGTCTTGGGATCAACGGCCGCCGGAGGCTCGCAGTATGCAGCAGGATTAGCTGCAGCCGTTTCATCGTCCACATCGAATTTGCCGGTAAGTGGGGCAGTAGTAGCGGGCAGCTCAGGTTTACAACAACAGTCCAAACTCCAATCATTTCAATCGATATCGCAGGCGGCGGTTGTAGCCGCTGCTGCAGTCCATCTCTCGCCAGCGCTTTTAGCCTATCCTACCATCAAGCGTAGTGGGTCGTTTAGTAGCGGCACAGCTGGGGGCAGTGCGCCGGGAGTTGGAATTGGAATTGTCCCCTCTAGTGGTGGTGGTGGTGGTAGTAGTAATACCACAATAGGGCCGTCAAGTAGTGCTGTAGGTGGCTCCTTTAGTGGCACGTCAAGTTCGGCAATAGGCAGCAGCGGGGGTGGTCCAGGTAGCACTAGTGGCGGCGGTGGTGGTGGTAGCAGTGGCAGCGGCTGGGCAGGTGCTTACACATGTGATCGCTGTGGAAATTCATACGCTCGTCCGCACAGCCTCAATCGGCATGTCCGTTTCGAATGCGGCGTAGAACCAAAATTTGAGTGCCCCATTTGTCACAAGAAATCCAAACATAAACATAACTTAGTCTTACACATGCGAACGCATCAAAATCGATGATACAATCAATGCACCTCGACTATAATTTTTTTAATTGTGTTGTATCGAAACCGTTTTATTTTGTTTCTTCTGTTTTTATCCGTAAAATCATATTTTTCCGATGATCTTGAAATGTTTTTGCTTTTTTCTTTTTTTTTTTTAATTCTACTACTACTACTACTACACACATATTCTAATCGTTTTTAATATATTTTTAAATGGAAGATCCAAGTCCATGTATATACATAAATATTTTTACTATTTACAATGCACATGCTGTTTTTTTTTTAATACATACATAATGTATATGTATTTTTTAATTTAGTTTTAAGTTTTATTATTTTGTTTTTAAATTAACAATAATTCGTGCAATACAACAAAACACAAAAAAAAAAAGATAACAATTTGAGAAAGAAATGATTTAAGCAAAAACATCTAGTATAGTAAGTTATTAACTAAAATCTATATATTTACATAAATGTATGTGATTGATTTGTTTCAAGAAAAAAATCCAAATATCCAATATAAACCTACACATATATTGCTTTGCATAACTAATTTTGATAGCACTGGGGTATATAATGATAAATTGATTTTTATTTTGCTGTAATAATAATTTTTAAAGTAATAATAATGTGATAAAGAAATATAAGTGAAATGGTGATGTGGCAGAAGGGAGACAGTAAGAAAAGTGGACGAATGAAACAGAATATAATGTAATTAGAAAGAATTGATGGAAAATTTAGTAGAGTAGATAATGACTGACTTTGATATAAGAGGGTGATCTTGTAGTAGGGCAAATTGAAAAACGCTAAAGAATGAGAAATCGCAAAGCTTTATATAAATATGTATAGTTTTATTGATTTTTCAGTGGCATAGATAAAAAATGTTGAAAAACCAAATGGGTAAAAGTGAATTGTGAGGAACAGAAAAACCGAGTAAGCTAGTCAATAAGTGGCAAGGAAAATATATTCGCAAGGAGTAGGTTTACGTTTATAAGGAAGATAACAGAAAATGATTATTTTTAATCAAAATATACACACACACATATATATATAAAAAAAGTTTACTGTTTGGTTGTCACAAATTCAAGGATAACACAATAGAATTATGTAAATATCTTCTCGTTTCGAGTCTTTCATGAGTGGGTATTGCGAGGTGTACACTGTTTTCGAGGAAATCTATTCGCAGTGCAATTTAGTAATATGCATTTTAAATCGCATTGTCTTTAAAAACGTTGGAATATAAAATAGGAAACCTTCCAAAATGATTTACAAAACAAGCAAAACCAATAGGTTTGAGGTGATAAAGTGGCGGTTAACAACTACCTTTTTCAATACACCTCCACTAAAAAATAGCAGGAAAATTGAACATTTAAACAAATCGACCACACAACTGAACCGCTTTGCTAACGCTTTTCAAATGCCTTCTTTTAAAATTAGTTGTCAAATAGAATCTATGGTGCATTTCACCTCAGACGAAATGCCTTGTGCCTGAACTTGCATAAGTGTTGAGATGATTTTCAAATGCTCGCCGGATCGCATTGAAAACGATATCTCAATTTCGACAGTCTTTACTTTTGGTTATCTCAAATGCGAACTAGGACCAAGATGATATTTCCAGCTATTTCCCATCCAGACTTTCAATTTTCCATTTCTTTTTCTAAAAGTTTGACAGCTTTTTCCAGTCATAGGAATTTAGTTTAGGTACTTTTTGTTTTTATCCTCAAACAACGCGTCACCTAAACAGCTGTCCTATATGGTCATAGTTCCCCGGCTTAAAATCCGGACAGTATAAATTCATTTATATTGTATCCTTTGAAAATAAAATAAAATAAATAAAACAGCTATAGGAGTGGAGCTAATCGCAAATTGAAAATATTAAAAATACAAATCCGCCTTGAAATTCGATCCGCCGTGCTTTTTGGGGAATAAGCCCTCAATGCTTAAATTACAAGTCAAGTTTGAGAGCGGGATTCCGTTCAGTTTTTCCACAAGTATAACAAAATCTGTGGGTATTCAAAATGTCACTCAAAAGACCTTGTTGTTTAATTTAAATTTCCATCGTTGTCTTTAGCGCCCAGTCAGTCTGTAATGATAAGCAAAAATATTGTCCCCGTTTAATTTTATCTACTTTTGTTTACAAATTTACACGTATAAACTGTGCGTCTCTGACTTCCCCAAAGTCACTCCCAAAAAATTAAAATTTATACCAGGCTCATGTATGACGATGGTCATTTGGGTGATATCATTTTCGAATTCCGTGATAAGCTTTTTTCTGAGTGGTTAATTGGCAATTTTTATTATATTCGTGAAAACTGAATTTTGAACTGAGTTTTATTTTGTGGAGGTCCAAGGTTTCGACGATAATTGTCTAAAAAAGGGCCAAGGGAATACTTTGCCAATGAACTTCGATGTAGCTACTCTACTGAGTCAACAACAAAATTCAAGACTGAAAAGAAAAGACACAACAATAAGTATAATTTTAACAATATACTACATCTCAGTTCAGAATTTTTATATTCAGAAAGCGAAATGAACTAGAGAACTGTCCTAGTACTAGTCCACCCTACCGTTCAAAGGGGAGATATTTAAAAAGAATGGACAGGACAGCAGGACTTATTTGTTTTACAAAGTTGTGAAAATGCTCGCGTGGAGCTCACATATCAACTAAAACTCTTAACAAGCTTGTAGTTAAGTTATAAAATTTTTTTTTTTACATTTTGCTTGCTTTATTTTTTTCTATAAAAACACGAAATCTTACTACTGCTAGGGCACATGCGGCATTCGTCAAAAAAAAAGGAAAAAAAGAAACACATAACCTACCAGCTTAAACCCACATCCACAATCCTACTACAGTCAACTCTTAAGTCCAAGCCAAAGAAATTTAATTTTTCTCACACAAGTTTTCAAATATAGTTGTACACCAATTTTTTTTTTGACGAAATGTCTCCCAAATTTGTCCACTTTTGGTGTAAAAAGCACATGCAAACGCAAACATTTTTTTATACAGAATGATTTCCTAATCACGGAAAATGAAGATGAAATTAAGATACACATCTTGTTCGTCTGTTTCACAGAGTAGTATGTGTTTAATGTTGATCTACGAATTTAGAGACAGACAATCACCCCAATCATGGAATCCGCCGGAGGGAATTGTTCGCGGAAAAGAATATTTTGGTATCGTCGAATCCGAAAAGTGAACAGAAATCTGGAAAAAAAAACCACACCCTACCAATAGTATGTGTTAATATTATGTATATACCTACCTATATGACATAATAACCGTTCAATTTGCGGATTCGACGATACCAAAATATTCTTTTCCGCGAACAATTCCCTCCGGCGAATTCCATGATTTGGGTGAATATTTTATGCTTAAAGCTTCCTCCATAAATAAAGGTGTAGACAGCGCCATTTTAACCTAAGTCCAATCCTATTACCTCTCACCTGCCTTTCAAATATATATATTTTTGATCACAAGGCTGCGATGCATATATATGTCTCCGTATGTAAATTCTTATTTTTGATGGACTGGGAAATCTCTAGCCAGCTTAATCCATGTGCAGATTTAGTTAAAATCGTTTGACAATTGTTTGACGTCCTCTTACAACTGAAACACAAAATAATAAGGCCTTTCCTTATTGCCGTGTTCCGCTATTAAATTGTGGTCGATTCGAATAAAACGAATGTCAAAATTAAGAAAAGTATTTCATATGTCAAAAAATATTTAGTCAATATTTTACTCGAACAAAACTGTGTACATCCTTTCTCATATCCACTCTGAACGAAATACCAAAAACTCTTCTCCATTATGTGCAGTACTTACAAAATGATAAAACCAAAAAATTGTCTCCACAATTTAGAGCAAATCTGTGATCGGATAAAACTACTCTTTTGATAATCTTATCCGTCCTATTCTATGCAAAACAAAGCTTCTTCTAATAACTACATACAGCCAACCAAACAGTCATGCAAATTTGAAACAAAAATTCCGTTCGCTATCAGCAAAAACGATGCATCTCCTCTGGGAATTTATAGAAAACAGTAAAAAAAATAGCAATCATTAAATATTTCTTTTATTCTTCCAAATTAGGACATTTTTTTTTAATGTAAGCATTATTGTATCTTTTTCTGATCTTATTACTTTAATTATATTTATTTTTGATAAAAACAAAAATTAATAGGACAAATTTAAATATATTCATATATTTTTATTTTATTATATATATGATATAAAATATAGGATTATATACTTGCGATCTCTTAACATATTTTAGCTATTTTTAAGTTATTTTTTTTCTTCATTCCATTTAAAAAAGAAATTACTAGAAAGGAAAGAGTAAAAACGGTAAAACACGACACAAGAATTAGAATCCTGTTTTACGTTTTCATATTCTTAACTATAAATTTGTTTTTTTTTTTTTTTTTAGAAATGCGATTAAATCAAAGAGAAACTGAAATGTGATAAAACAAAATTGAAACAAACATTTGGCTTTAAAATTCATTAGTATTAAACAAAAGTTGTTTTATTATTTAATTTCGACTAATTTATTAAAATGTATATACCTTATCGGTTTTGAAACAAACAAAAGAAAAAAAAAGAAAACAAAGCAAAACAAAAAAGCATGTGTGTAAAAATGGATTGACAGAAGGATACAATTTAAATATGAACCTAGTGCTATCAATGATTTTCTTTTCGAAAAACCAATCATCATACAAAAAACACAGATAAACACTATATTTTTTTTTAAATGGGATTCATATTATATATATGTATATTTATATATTTTTCATAAATATGAAAAAATAAAAAAAACAGTTTAACGAGTAGGCGAAGAAAAATGTCAAATTTAAAAAAAAAAAATTCAAACGATAGTTTGAAAAGAAAAACGCACTAAAAAACGTACGTAGTCATCATATAAACAATTGGAATGTGATATAAAAACATAGTCCCCTCATATATAAAATATGTATATTTTAAATATATCAATTTATATATGTTTATACAATATAATATATATATATATTAATTTTCGTTTTATTAATACATATTCTATAAACAAAATATACAATACATGTATTTAGTAAAAACAAAAATGATCTTTACTTTTTTTTTTTTTCTTTATTAATTTTAGTTTTATTTCACTAAATTGTTTACTTTGTTTTTTTTTGTCTAATTTTAATTTTAGGTAATTATTTTTTTTTCTTTAGTAAATAAAACAGACATAGTTACTAAAAAAAAAAAACAATTATATGTGAATATGGAGAAAAAAAGAAAAAGCTTTTTCATGTCGGTACAATTCGGGTTTTATATAAGAAAAAAAAAAAGAAACCCCAAATTTAACTAATGTACCTAACCTTATCGGCACATTCACACGGTAGTGATAAATAAAGAAAAAAATTGGTTAAAAAAATTCAGTATTCTTAAAATTTTGTTTTTGATTTAATTTTCTTAAAAAAAAAAAATATAAACCTAGTCATATACGGAAAATTAATAACTTATTGGAACGAAAGCAAAAATTTATTTAAAATAAATGGACTGATTGGAATTTTTATTTGGAAATCAAAAATTGTTAAACAATAAACAGAAAAGTGTACGAAAAAGCTGTCAAAATTAATACATACTTATTTAAAACAAAAAAATGAAAACAAAAACAACAAAAAAAGTTACGCAATAATTGTATATTAATTTTTCTTTCTTCTTTAAATTCAGGTTGTGGTTTTAATTTTAAAACATTAAAGTGATTAAGGTGTGTTTGAAGATACGTATAAATATATTTTTCTTTAACACTTGGGTACTAAACAAAGTAGCTAAATATGTTAAAAACAAAATATTTGTTTTCTTTTTAACTGAGATAATAATGGTTCACAAATTCTTCAAATGATATCCTTTTAATGAAATGGTAATAGTTAAAGGTATTTTAAGTCAATTGGAAAGTGAATAGATTTAAATAATATTGAAATGAGTGAGGCATATTCATTTTTCGTTAGCTGTGTCATAGGATTTTGTCGAAGCAAACGTTTTATGTCGTTTTCCATTGGGAATCAAGAAAATCACTTCTGAAATCACTTCCATTGGCGCAAAAAAATACTCTTCTGTTGATTCTAAGGAGAAAATCAAAATTTCTCTTCTCGATTTCAAGTCAGAATTCACTCGAGAAGCATTTACACAAGTGCAATAATTGTGGTCGGTCAGAAGTAGTTTTCTTGTTCCATTGGAATCCTCGAGTGAAACGAATGGAAAACGACATTAGAGTAATTATGAGTACAGTAGTAACAACTTGTTAAATTTTCATAAATTCAATTATTGAACTATTTTGACTTGTTTCTGAAATCAATTTACTCATATCGAGTGCTTCATAAAGCCGATTCCCGGGAGAGTTTTGGTATTGGTTTTTTGTTTTCTAAAAATATCAACTTATTTAGACTGGGAGCAGCTTCATAGATTCAATTCCGGGGATATTTTTAGCATTTTATGTATTCAGATGTATGGGCCGATTTTTTCTCCACAGAAATAAGTTATAAACATTTGCTAGTTCTATTAATTTATTGTGCAAACTGTTGTAGTTAACCTGTATTTTGCATTGAAACAATTCTGCTAAATATCACCGGTATCGGTATATTTCGTTTGATTGAGTTACAATCCGTTTCGAACCTGATGTAGTCTAGTTCTTTTGTAATGCGAATTGCCAACTGCCTGTCTGCCTATTGTAATCTACAAAATTTTTCTCCAATTCAAATATGTAGTTCGAAACTTAACTAGATGCCATTCTTTCTATTAATCTCTGAGTTTAAGTACAATTTTCAGGAATTAGAACAGTCTTACAGTGGAACTGGTTCAACTGAACCTGAACTTGAGTTTAAATTTGAAGTTCAACTCCGGTTTCACATTCTAATTTGAAATTTAGTTCAATTGAACGCAGTTTAACTAAATAATGAATAGAATTTGGCAGTATTGTACAGTACTTAGCTTTTATGCGACTTTTCCAAAATCGTCCTTTGTCTTTTTAAAGCAACTTCAAATATTTCTGTTTTTTACAATCGGCAGCTTTGAAATTGAAATGTTACTGTGTCAAGTGATATAAGCTTTTAGGCGGCTCTCAGATTGAGGCAACAAGCAATAAGCAACTATAGTTACTATAGAAACTGCCAATAAACAATCAGCAACATTTTTCGTTCGAGCTATAATTAGTTGCTTTGATGTGAGATCTCTAATTTAATTCAAAGTAAAATAATTGTGAGCGATAATTTTGCGTGTTTCCTATTGCTAGTTGCTTATTGAATGTTGCCTCAGTGTGAGAGCCGACTTAAACGGTAGAATAATATCGTTTAACTTAAACTACAGAATGAACTCTGTTCAAGGTTTAAACGAAACTTTAAAACCTAATGAATTGTTGAACAGCTAAAGTGTAGTTTAAGCTTTCACTGTGAAACGAGGGTTATTCAGAAAAAAAAGTCCGCTTCAAAAGTTACTCAAAATTTATAGAAAAAAATCGTTTTTTATTTTAAAGTTTACAGAAAACGGCTGCAAGTAGAACGAAAACGTTTTCTTCTACTATCCCGACATGGCATTCGTTTTAATTATATAGTTTTATAAAATCGGTTATAAATTTTAAACGAAGTAATAAGAATTTTTTTTTTTTTAAATTATGTGAACAAAATGAGTTAATGAACGCGTCTAAAAAACATTGCTGGAGTATGTGTGACTTAAAATCAATAGTTTTTCATACTCGCAAATCCACGCGAGATATGTGCAGGTGAACCTCCCCAGAATTAATTCAGATTCCGAAAAAATCGCTATCCGTTGTCGGTGAGAGCTTTGCCGTACTTTTTCTCAAGTATAATGTCTGAAATAAAACTGCCCAACTTGTATACTTTGTGGGCGCAGTAGCGCAGTGGTTAGTGTGTTGGACTACTGTGCGAGGGATCCCAGGTTCGATCCCCGGAAAAACCCAAATTACATCTTAAAGTTTTTTCTACTGCGCCACCTCTCGCGAACGTCTGACAAACATCCGAGAGTATGACTGTCATGAAAAGGCTTCTCAATTCAGCCGTTCGGACTCGGCATAAAATTGTAGGTCCCTTCCATTCGTCCCAAAAATAGAAACTCACACAAAACGAATGGTTGTGAGAAGCTAGGCCTTGGGTGTCACCCGCCTGTTGCGCCACCTATTTATTTTTTTTTTTTTAACTTGTATATGGGTAGCATCATATCTGTAGAATGTGTAACGCAGAGTAAGGAACATCTGGAACTGCAGTTGAGTAATCAGAACACGCTTCAATTTCACTTTGAAGCCGTGAATATAGCTGCTCTATATATAGACTCCTCCTAGACTAGGTACTCTTATCTATATCAGCTTTATTTCATAACCTCGTGCAGGTAGTATTAGAATCTGTAGTCGTCGATTTAATAGATTTCGTTCAGGTTTCTATATTTGACTCTATTCTAGTTGACACGTTTGGCATGGCAGAATGTATCCAAAGCATTCATTTCTTTAAGGGAGGAAAATGTCGACTTTTCATCAATCCAATTCAAACAAATGTTAAGTGCAGTTAATGGAAATCATTAAGGTATTCGAATTACTGTCGACAAAAGTGTATAATCACTCCCACACTTTTAAAGATGATTTGATAAACGGATTTTCTGCTTGGACTTTTCTACTGAAATCATCATTTGAATTTTAAGAGTTAATAGCTATCACCCAATAGTGGTTAAGTGTTTCAGTCTACTTATGACTGGAAACGTTAAATTCATTAGCTTGAAGCACTTGTTGCACTACACCATGCGTTTTATTAACCATTCTAATCGTTCTACAATCGGATTACGTGGGCTCAAGCAAGTGACCCAAAAATCAATCAATTGTATGAAATGGACAACTAATCAATCATATTATAGTTGAGACTTAGCTACAACTCCAATGCAATCGCACATTAACTTACCAATTAAAAATGATAAATAGAAATCTCCCTGACAATTCCTATGCATAGTTACTTTAAATGATTGACACTTATTGTGTTAATTTGCTCATTTCAATTACTGCACAACTAACTAAACAAACTACATAAAAATATAACACAAAGAATCAAACCACAAAGTTTATATTTACATACATATATATAAACTAAATACAATTTTAAATGGAATGGATACATATGCATTTTTTTTTAAATAACAATTTATTTTTCTAAAACTTATCAACAGCATAAACTTTAAAGCCTTTTTTTCACAAAACATTTCATATTTAAACTTTGCTTGTATTTTTTCATATATCTACAATACATACTACATGAAAAAAAAAAAATTAAAATCAAAGTATAAATAAATTAATAAAATAATTTAACTTTTTTTGTAACCAAGGAGCTGTGAATGAAATATTGATGTGATTATTTGTGATTGTTAATAAATAATGAAAAAAATAAGCAAAATGTCAAATAAAAACAACATTAAATATGAGTAAAAAAAAAACGACTATAACCGAAGTAACAAAGTTACATACATAAATAACTGTTACTTTTTGTTTTTAATTAAATATTTTATTTACATCTTACTATTTTAATTTGTTTTTTCCCTTTTTTAAACACTCAAATATTATATATTACAAACAAGTCCGTTTTCATAGAAAAAATTAAAAGAATAGGAATTTTTTATTTTTTATTTTTTTTTTATAACAAACATGTGCACAAAACTTATTATTTTTTTCAAACTACGCACTAATATTAAATGTATAAATGCAAATATACTACTATATTTTTATCTATATATACTAACATCTCTGTCATTATAAAAATGTTCATTTAATTTTGTTATAGACAACAACAAATTTTAAATAATTCCGATTGTTAAATAAACTCTCAACAAATTTTCAACAGTAAATAATAAAAAAAAAAACAAAAAAACTTGGAAGTTATCACATATTTAGATACAAATGATAGTTATCTCCTTGTACTATAACAAAACAACAAAAATTTAGAACAAAATTGTAAATGTTTTTTGTACACTGAAAATTGAGAAAAAAAAATATATCTATAAATGTAGTTTGCATATTAGTGTAATATTTTTGTAAGAAAAATAAAAATAAATAAATCTAAAAAAAAGTAAAGTAATTTGTAAAAGCCTTAATATTGTAAAATGAAGTTTTTTTCTTTTTAAACAAAAGAGAAACAAAAGTCGATATAATATTGTTATAGAGGAAAGCAAAAATATGTATATTAAAAACAACATTGAAAAAAAATTCTTTTGTGTTGTTTTCTTATTTTAAAAAATCGGTAGGTGTGCTGTGTCATGTCATCACATTTGGTCTCATGTACTTTGAAGGTAAATACCAAATAGCTTATAATAATCGTTACATCTAATTGAAATAGTTTTTTTTCTTTCTTTTGTTTCAGACTTGTCAGGTAATGTCTTTCCGTTGGTGGTGGGTAAGTGCGTCCCAAATTTTGTTTTTCACAATTACCAAATGTAAATATTCATCAGAGAAAATCAATATATAAAATAAAATTGACAAACAACCCAAGAATTGTTTTTTAATTTTATAATTTAGACGAAAAATAGCAGTTTTTGTCGAATACAATTTTTTCTTTATTTTTTTTCTTTAAGCTTTTTCTTTTCATCTTGTTTTTTTTTTTTGTTTACTCTTCCTTAAAATATGAATGCTGGTGTTGGGAGTAGAGTTATCATTTTTTTTTGTCACAAGGTAATTATTTTTTACTATATTTTTGTATGGAAAACTTGAAAAATTTTGTAAATTATTCACACACATGTAACATTTTTTCACCTCAACTAACATGTGTCTTTTTTTAGGTTATCATTTGGGGTACGAGACTGAGTTGCCTCTGATCGTTATAATGGATGATGGAACACCACGTTATGTGTGTCCACGTTGTGGTGTTAAATATAAAAAAAGTTGCGGAGTCAAGGCTCATATGAAGGAGTGTGGTCTGGGGGCCAAGTGTCTGTTCTGCCCGAAAATCGTAACGCAGAAACGAAATTTAGCAAAACACATGGAACGACACCGACGCGATGGAATGAAACCGCTGTATAACTATAAGTAATTCGATGCGTAACTAAACCATAATTGATGTATGGTCTTGTGAATTGTCAAAGAAAAAAAAGAGAGAAGATTAGAGCGTGAAGTAATGTTTCGTATAAATTATGTGTTGAAAAAAATTGTGATATAAGGTTTTTGAAAACTATTTTATTGATGCCGTCCAATGTGTACTACTAACATCGCAATTGTGAGAAAAAGATGATCAAAGGCATTTTTATTTTGGGTTATTGTATGAAACTAGTAGTAGAATGTGTTGAACTTTTAGTGGGGAAGTTTAACGTCCCTGGATACATATGAGAAGTAACACCATCTTGCTGAAACCGCATTTAAAGATATATGTTTTTGGCATACATAGTGATTAGTGGTCCATGTCCATATCGGACACTAGCAGCTAGGTTCCAGATATCGAGTGAAATCGAAATTGCAAATCGAGTGAATTTGTTTTCAGTGTTCTGCATTTCGAGCGATTCGGAAACTCCGAAATTTTTCGAAATCACAATTTCACTTCGTCTCAATTCCGAAAATTTTGAAATCGAAATCGATTACAGTGAAATGTAGAACACAAAAATTCATTTCCGATTTAATTTCGAGTGAAAGTGAAATTTGGAACCTAGCAGTAGGCCTTTCTTGTCACATCCATTCGTTGGTTATAGTTTAAACAACTTTAAGCCGAATCCAAACTGCTGAAATGAGAAGCTTTCTTTGAGCAGTTATAGTTTTGTATATTTGTCAGATGTTCGTCTAATTTTTATATAGGCCCCTAATGGCAATTTTCACATTATAGTCGAAACGATAGATCTTCATAGGTAGAAACTGTGTTCTTAAGAACTTGAGAGAGTTTAGTCTCTACATTTATAGTGAAATATGTCGATAGAAAATGATCGTCGTTCGTCGATTATCCTCATAGATGATTAATTCATTTTCTTACGCTTGTTAAAAATTCAAACCAGCTTGACCTTGGAGCAGTGTCAGTATACTAAGCTGTCTTTGAACAGAAACTACGAAATTATTTTTGTATCATTGTCCATTTTTATAAAGATCAATTTGTACAAAAATGAAACAAAAAAATTTCACAGGAATAAGTTTGTCACGCAAAATCCATCTGGAGCTGAGTTTTTATTATATTTTTGTATACACTTGTATGAATTAGTTCTCAATATTCATTTAGTTTTCCAAATTCAATGCAAAAATAGCGTCATGCCAATTTTTCCATATCAAATGATCTTTTATAACCTGCAAAATATACATGACTTACCAGCGGGTCAAAGGATACTTGCAGCTTAATGGAATTGCAAGAACCCGACTGTTTGTTTGTACAAACTCAACTCCTTCTGCATGCAATTTCCAAACGATCTAAATTTCTTTTACCCGCTTTTATGCGTTGAAAGTTCAAGTCGTTCGTGATTGCTTATAGCAGTGACACCGTAGTGTTTTTAGGCACTTATACTGGGGTTCCACCTGCTGCAAAAGTTGCTTTTGATTGGTCAAATTAGAGACAAAATAGCGGCAGGTAATGCTATAATAATTGTCACTCTGTTGCAACTGTCAATGAGTTATGTGACGTGGAATTACAAATAGTGCGATTTTTTAATACGCATTTTGAAATGTTCCTTGAATTTGTTTCATCCAGAATTTGAAGGACCGTATTGTTGACGTGTTCTAATCCCAATTTTTCGTTTTATCTTTAACTCCGAGGTCTCTGTGAAGATCTTCAGTTCTAAAGTATTACGGTGTATTGACGAGTGTGACTCAGAAAACCTCCGGCCGATTTTACTGCCAAGGAAAAAACCCCTTTTTTTGGTGTAGTTTTGGAGAAGTTCTATTATAATTTGTTTCTCTTTATGGTCGGTGGGAAAGTATTGCCAGTTAAGCCCCGACCGGCTCGAACCTACGCCGCTCGAGTCACAAGCGATGATTCCGAAGTGCTTGGACCATGGCTAGTGAAACATTTTTTTAAATAAAGGGTTATTTTCGTATTCAAGCAATTGCAATAGTAAAATGTAGATGATCAGTTTTCAGTACATTTTTTGTTTTTCCTGAACACACAAACAAATCCATGCAAAATATGTCACAACGAGACAAAACATGACCATGAGTGTGCGCTTATGGGGGCTTTTACTGTTTTAAACATTTTTCGGCGCTTGAACCTGGAACCCCGCGCTAAGTAGCTTAAAACACTAACTGCTTAGCCACCGCCAAATTCATACAAACAACCAAATCGCACGAATTTAGTTATTTAGGTACACTGTGGCGTATACGTAACATTTTTTTATTTCTTTTTTATAATTTACTAGTGTTCAAGGAGTTTTTGTTCCCTTCAAATGCTAATGAACAGCACGAGTGGAAGGGTTAATTGGAAGGATAGAGAAGAGGTACTGGTGGACATTGGTTTTAAACAATTGTGGATTGTAATGAGAAGAGAAAACTCGTGAGGCAATGCATTCCACATGCGTGTTGTTCGACTTGTAAAAAAATCTCTATATTTTACAGTAGGTCCGAAGGTATGCTTACCTACAAATGTCTTCCATTTCTTTCGACATATTAAAAAGAGAATTTTGTAAATGTTCACAGCAAACAAATAAAAAAAAATATAATATGTAGTGTGTAGGCTTTTGCTTGAAACTTATTTGAAGTAACTAAAAAATAAGAAGGATCCGCACATAATGATGTTAGTAGTCAGTTAGTTAGTAATTAATCGATTTGTAACGAGTTGGTGATTTTTCCCTCAGATGGAGTTAGCACGCTGACTGTTTGGGTACCTCAGTTACAAATAATTGAATGTCGATTTTAATACATATTAACGTCAAAAAAAATATATAAAAAATATGTAAAAAAAATAATAGAATTTCTATGGAAATATCAATCTTTTGAATATTCAAACAACTCTAACTCCCAGTTTCACAGTAAGAGTTTAAACTACACTTTCAGTTTAAACCTTAGTTCAACAATTAATTCGATTTCAGAGTTTCGTTTAAACCTTGAACGGAGTTCATTTTGTAGTTCAAGTTAAACTACAGTATTCTGCCGTTTAAACCTCAGTCAGGCGATTGTCAAAAACACAAGCATTTGACGTTGTTTTGTGTGTTGTTTGAAAGAAAATACAAGGAACGGTATTTAAAAAGTCGTATAAAAGCTAACTACTGTATAATATGTACTGCCAAATTCTATTCATAAAATTTCGTTAAACTGAGTTCAATTGAATTGAAGTTCAGATTATATTGTGAAACCGGACGAGTTGAACTTCAAATTTAAACTCACGTTCAGGTTCAGTTGAACTATAGTTTAAACTTCCAGTGTGAAACTGGGGGTAAGATATAAAAAGCCTGTGGCAATGTGTGGAAATCCAACTTCTCACTAGCTAAGTTTTGACCACGAGTTCAATATGAGCAACGTTGTATGTTATGTTATGTCAGTACGTTCAGCAATCTGTACCTTTCGTGAGCCTTAAGTAATCATGGTTGTTGGAGGTTGTTAGAAAAAATCTCAATAAAGAGATTGTGGCTTATAGAAGAGCAAGTGGATTGCATTAAAATGATGTAAAGTTTTTCTTGTTTTATTATAGAAATTGAGAATCCAAATCCTGGATCACTCAAATTGGTCCATTACATTAGATATTATAAAACAGAAACTTCCTTTAAGATATAGTGGTAGTGAAAATGTTGATATTGTTCTTTACGTTTTATGGTCACTAACGACTACAATACGATCATCGTCAAAAAGTAGAATTATTTAACTTCTGATAATGCCTTTTAATAATTATATTTCGACTTCCTCGGTAGTTCTAGCTTTTCATATAAAAGATGTGTTGTGCTTTAGCTGACAATGCGTATATTCAAGAGAATTTGTAGGGCGATACTGATTTTATATATTATTTGGGTTGTAATATCATCTCGTGAGAAAATAAGTGGTGCTCCTGCTGTGGACACCCGACATTCTTAGAGTTCTAGACACCAATCACGTAACTATTGAGACGAAAACGACAGACCTCCAAAGCTACGAACTTAATTCCAAAGTTAAGAGTTTGAGAGCATCAGCGCCTTGCTCAGCCTCCACAAATATAATTAAACATTTAAATTAACGCAACATTTGTATAAATATTTATTCATCAAATATTTAAGTTCGATCATCAATAACAGTACTTGTACAATACATTTTTGAACATTAGCCCCAATAAAATACCTAGTTGTCTACACTTGCTTACCACACAGAAATTAAGCAGTCTCATAAATGCAAAAACCCGAATATAAAGTTAAAGTCACACAACGAGTGATAACAGAATTAGAAAATATATGAAATCGGATGGTTGTGGCAAAATAGTCACTGAGCGAAGAACGGTTTGTTTAAACGAATTATTCGTCGTTCTTTTCTTAAGTTTTCTTAAATTACGTATAAACATATTGTGATGAAAAGAAACCCTTGCAACACTTTACTTTCTTCAAAAATTTCATTCACCATATTGTACATGGCGTGCTTCATCTAGTATCAAGTTTAAAGAAAATGGACGAATAAATTCAGAATCTGCACTACCAACTTATTTAGTCATTTATTATCGCTGATATTTCTTTTAGTCGTTCGTCTATTATTCTATCCTTGATTTTTTTTTTATCCAAAAGGGCTACCAAATATAATCGCACAGAAACTAAGCTGATATTTGGTTAAGTGTAAGAAGAACATTAAATAAAACTCGTTATTATTTGTAAACATTTTTGTGGACTTTCTTGTCAACATGTACCTATCCAAAGAAATTTAACTTTTTGAGTTACATAATTGAATTAAATTGAAATTTTTTCATCAAAAATGGGTATATTTCCTTGATTTAAATAAAACCCATTTTGGCTCATTCAGGTTATGGTTAAGGAAAGATTTTCGTGTCCAAGTGTAAACATTGAACTAACGGCCATTAGTTTATTTGAGTTTGTATTTTTTTGTAAATAGTTTTTTGATCATTTTTTTCTACGAATTGTATTGTATACATGACCTGCATCGAATAATAAATAAATGTAAAATATTATAAAATAATAATGTATATTGTGAGATAATATTCATATATATTATTGTTCCATTTAACAAAAAAAGTATTAATAAAAGGATAAAATGAAAAATATTAAAAAATAAATAATCAAAAAGAGAAGCAAATTTGTACATCATTATACAACATGACTTAATAACAAATTTAAGTTTTAAGGTGCTGTAAATATAAGAAAAAAAAAAAAAAAAAAAAAACAATTTTAAATTTACTGGGATATTTTTAGTAATAAGCGCTATGCATATTATGGCCAGTGGATCCATACTACTCCTAATCATCATCCTCATCTTCGTCAACATTAGTATTTTATTTAAAAAAAAAAAAAATTCAATCGCCATCATCCTCATCATTCCTGGTACTCACTGTTACTTGGCACTTTCATTGGTATTTATACACATTTTGTTTACACATCATTTATGTTAATTTATTTCTCAATTTTCTATTTTTCTTTTTTTCATTTATTTAAAAAAAATCATTTCCTTGTGTTTCTTTTTCTCTCTTTTTTTGTTTTCTTTTTTTCTTTCTTTTTAGACATTTATCCAATTCTCGGCAGCCTCTTGGGTGTCGAAACAAACACAAACGATCTCAGTGATGGATATTGTTCGCTTAATAATAACTATTTTGGTATTCATAATCCACGTTTCCAATGTAAACGGTGTAAACGTTTCTATAAGAACGTACAAAAACTACAAGAACACATTCGAAAATATTGCGTCAAAGAGAAGAAATACAAATGTGTTTCGTGTGAATATCGATCCAGGCGTAAGGATCATGTACTGCGTCATGCGAAACGTAAGCATCCGGAGGCGTTTTTGAATTTAAGCTTGCCATCAAGCCTGCAATTGGAACAATTTTATGAAATAAGCAATGAAGAAGAGTCGACGATACACTTGCCAGATGATGTTGTAACCGATGATGATGATGATGAGTATGATGATGAAGAGAATGTAACGTGTTTACTAGGTTTTCCTTTTTCTTAGGAATAGAACTGTTTGTATGTTTACTTTTTTTTTGTTTATCTTAAGAATAGATTTGTAAAGAAAATAATTTTTTATATAAAGGATTTTGTTAGCAGGGGGAAAATGGAAATAGTCAAAAATATTGTAATTTACTTGAACATCTGTGATGCGGCCAAAACTCTGTGCATTATACATCTCTTAAAGGACCTGTTTTTTTTCTAACTAGAACATGAAAGGATTCGAGAATACTAACTTAACGAAGATTGTTGAAAATTCGTTGGAATGGTCAAATTAATTTCTTCCTCTATGACTCAGACAGACTTTGTAGAATGAATCTTATATCCCAGCACCAGGTCATAAATTTATTCCCATTCAGAAAATGGAAACGAATCAAAAGTTATTCGATTTTATTTAAGCGATATTGCTACTTTCGATTTCAAAAGAGGTTGCGTTCATTTCTTCTTGTATTCCCTTTTTTAATCGAACCGAATTTGCCTACAATTTTAATAGAGTCAAAATTTACACAAGCCCAACTTTCAACTATTTATACTTACAATTAACAAAAAAATTATCTGAAAGCTAAAATTTTACAAGATGAATCCGAAAATTAAATTCACTCAGTAGTACAGTAAATTAATTTCATAATGAATTGCTCGCCATCGAGACTATTGCAAAAAGTTCATTCGAGCACGCTCTCGACTCGATCAAATTTCTGAAAGAGAGTGCAACACTCTAATTTAATTTGTAAATTCGATATGAAATCTCAAATGAATATGTTAAAACCCTAATGTGAGAAGTGTTACTTCAGTTTCACAGAGGAAGTTTAAACTGAACCTCAACTTGAGTTTAAATTTGAAGTTTAACTAGTCCGGTTTCACATTGTAATTTGAACTTCAGTTCGAATCGAATTTCAATTCTATTTCATTCAGAGACAGTGGTTTCTATTCACATTGCGCAAGACCGATAAAATATCAAAACTACTGTCACTTATGTCAGTTGTGCGACTAATCGCTGGTTTGAATAGAACGACAACATTAATTTGCACGCCAAAAGCTTGCGGGGCGCGATTTAATTTTTATTTTGTTATAACGTCAATTAAATTCAATTAAATTCTGACTAGTAAGATCAAAGTACTTTAATTTCGAACGACATCCAAACAAAAGTGGAAAAAAGTACAAAAAAGTGAAAATAGCGAAACTTATCGAAAACACACGCATATTTACGTGACATCTATGAGCAAAAACTAAACAAATAAAGCTCAGAGCTTTTTATTGTTTATTGCATCGAAAACACATGACTATTGACAAAACATCTATGAGTAAAATCTGAACTAATAAATCTAAGAGCTTTTACTTTTGAGACTCATAGGAATTATGTGATTTGAACGTGATCTGGCGGGAAGTTCGTAACGATTTTTTTGTGTGTATTGGTTATAGGAGCTTTGTGAAAATTGAAAGCTGGAACATGTTCAAGCTTTCAGCCACACACAAAATTTTAAATTGAGAGAAAATATACAGAGGTTACTATAGTTGAAGTAGGACAAATTATTTTGTTTACTTTTTGTACTTTTTTCCACTTTTGTTTGGATGTAGTTCAGGCTTTAGTAACATAATAAATTCTCGTAGCATAATATTATTTTGCTCTATAAACACTTCAAAGTATTATTTTCGAATAAAGTAGTTTGTTGAAAAATGAAATAACTATTTGAAGAAGCGATACTAGGTTTCCCGTAGAAGCTGGCGCGGCGTAACTTCATCGATCCTGCTTTTTAAAAAAGGAGTCGTTGGTACATAGAGTTTTTTTTGGGAATGGGCCATAATTCTGGATTTCAAAATACTGTATCGACAAAATTCTGTATTTTTTTTTTTTAAATACTGTATGAACAAAATTCTGTATTTCAGAATTCTGTATTTCAAAATGCTGTATATCCAAAATGCTGTGTATCCAAAATGCTGTATATCCAAAATGCTGTATATTCAAAATACTGTATGTGCAAAATTCTGTTTTCCGAATAGCTGCTTATACCCAATTCTATTTTTTGAAAAAGTGTTTGCATAAGAAAAAGCAAGCTGTAATATAACTTTTTAAATTTATTGGAAAAAAAACAAAAATTGGAAATCATTTAGGAACATAATTTAACAAAAACATAACAGTAAACTTAATACTTCAAAGAAATTTAATAAACAATAAACATAAAAATAACAAATTAGCATAACAGAATTATTTAAAACAAAAGCAAACTTTTTGCTATTCGCCTTAAATAAGCAACGTTGCTTAAATCGGGCCTCTTTCGCATAATATGTCGAATTCTCTTGTTTAAGTATTGTTTTTTTGTTTTTTTTAATGTGCTCCCCATTCCTAACCCTTTCCACCTGTGCTTTAGTAAAAATTAGCTCCTTTTTCAGGTCGCTGATAAGTTTATACAGGCCCGGTTTTTTCCTCCCAACCAAGACTTTTAATCGGCGATGCCATGCCTCAACGCTGTTTTGGGTCCTCGGAAACACTTCTGTTCTTGTTTTTGAATTTTCAAAAACAGACCAAAACATCGGTTTATGTTTTATAAATCTATGTAGATATGCAAGGAGACAGTAAAATATAAAAATAAAAGAAGTGGTATGTTAGAATTCTGTATTTAAAAAAAATGGTTTTGATAATGTTAAAAAGTGCGCACTTTTTTACATTATCAAAACCATTTTTGAATTTTGATATACAGAATTTTGAAATACAGAGTTTTGTTCATACAGAATTATGTTCATACAGAATTTTGAAATACAGTATTTTGAAATACAGTATTTTGAAAACAGAATTTTGACCATACAGTATTTCAACCCCAACCCAGTTTTTTTTTCAATTTTATAAAATAAATCTAAATCCGGCTCGAAGGACCAACGTGCATCATTGCATATCGTCTCATGAAAGCCCTGCCACGTTCAAGCGTATTTTTCACCATTTTTTTTTCCAAAATACTGGATGATTCATAGACCGCTTTAAAAACCAAAGTATGATTTGTTGAAATCATTTTCCACCCTAACATTGTTCGTTAAGTTAAAAATTCAAAATCGAAGAACCCGACTTGAAGGCTAGTCCAACAACTTTTAAAAGATTTTTATTTTATTTTATATTATTAATTCTTCTGCAGAAGCTATGTATATTAAAATATATGCACAGAGTCGTATTTTCTATCATTTGGTATATGATTTAATTTTATTTTGAACAGAGCTTCCTATAAAAATGATCAAGGTATAGTACCAAGTTGTTGAAGAAGCTCTAAAATTAAAACAGCGAGGACATTGTTAGTGAGTTTCATTTTTATAGTAACATGTGTTTAAAAATACAAATCTTTCCCGAAATTAAGTCTAAGTTAATTTTTATAATAACGCGCATTAGTAATAGTCTTAAATAATCTTTTGTGATCCCCCTCCGAGCAAGCTCAATAAAGGCCAATGTTGCATTCCGTTTTAAAAACCATTCAGGAAGTACTTACTACTATTTGTTATATTTTTTTTATATACATATTTCTACTTGTTACAAATTGTACTTATATTGTGAATAACTTTAAGCTGAAATTGAAATAACAAATAAAATAAAAATGACTTTCTTCCATTAAAAAAAAAAGAACATAAAATAGTAATTTGTATTTCATTTGCTGTTTCCTTGCTTCGTCTCGTCTGCTCACTCCTTCTTGTATTTCAGTGGATTTGGAGTTCTAGTTTATCTACGTAGATTTCTTAAACTTGCACTAACGTATTTTTTTGTTTTATTTTTTTATTTTAGCTCCCGATGGATACTGGACAATCGTCGAGACAGTACCATATCCCGTCCAAAGTGAGAGCGCTACAACTACGTCTACACTATCGCAAGCTGTTAACCAAGGTCAACCAACTGATGCTGATCTCATTACCACTGCAACTGTTGTCGTTGAAATACCCTCCGATACTGCTGGTGGTATTGCCGGAGGCACTCTAAAGTATACAATTCCTAAAGCTGAAACACCGATTCTCAATCCGAAGCCAATAATAACAACGACCATACCCGCAACCACGAGTGGTGGTGCAACTATTCAGTTGGTGAAAAAATTACCCTCAACTACAATTCGTCTTAATCCCGAACCACAGGAGTGTCAACAAAAATCGGAACAGCAACAAGAATTCCACCATCAATGCGATGTCATCGAACAGTGTTTGGCATCCGCACATGTATTAACTGGGAATCCAAGCAATAGCATTGAAATTGGTGAATATTCAGTTCGACCTGCAACAACTGATCAGAGGCGGCAATACGAACAGCAATATGAAACACAAGTCGAATATGAAAACCAAATGGACTACGACGAAGACAGTGATAACCTGGATTTGGCGGAACAAAAACGTCGACAGGAAATCCAATATCAAAAGGAGCTAGCACATCGTGGACGAGTTATAGCCACAAATTGTATGGGCGAGGATGTCATTGATCTGGACGATGAGTTCATAACAGACGAGGAGGCGACATTTTTAAGAGTTCGTCAACAGGTTCGTGATCGTAATCCATCGCTTTTGTATGTGTGTAAGGTTTGTAATAAATCATACAAAATCAAAGGATCTCTTAAGAGGCACCAGAGCTACGAGTGCGGCATAACGCCCAATTTATCGTGTAAATATTGTCCACACAAGAGTAAATACAAGTCGGATTTAAGGAAACACATCATACAGAAGCATTCAAATATCGAACCGGATATTATCTAAAGAGTAAGCAATACAAATGAAATATGCGAAAATAAAGTACATATATTTTGAATGTAAAAAAAAAATAAAATCCTTTTGATGATTGTACAAGATATTTTGTTGGCGGATTTTTAAATTTTAGGTAGGAATATAATGCCAATTCCTTTTAGCTAAAGTATTTTCATTCATATAGAAAGAAGACATGTGCATAAGCTCTCTTTTTATTAATTTTTTATTTTGTAAAAATATTTTAATTGGCGATTGAGTTTATCACTGTAAAACTCTCACGTATATCTCTTTCTTATATAATTTGCTATAATTATCTTCCACTTGTGATCGTCTAATCACAAATTGTAAATAATTTTCTACCAGTCTTGTTAGTTGTCACTGTAAAAAGGCGCTCAGAATAATTTGTTTAGAAATTATATTGTCGTTGTGAGTGAGTTCGTATTATTTTGGGTTCGTACTGAATTCTAAGTTCCACGCTACGATTTCAGTACATCATCACTATCTCTTCTGTTGATTGGGTTTTCAAATATCCAGACAGAAAAATGTACGTCAATGTCAAAAGAAACATAAATTTTACCTAGAAATTTTGGCTGCGGTATACATTGATATATTTTGACTAATTTAAGTTACAGTTAAAATTAGCATTTAAATCAAGAAAGTATATATAGAAAAATTGTGGTTTACCGTTTCTGGTCATACCTCTATTGTTCTTGGGAATTCCAATAATTTTTGTTCTTAATTGGCATATCAGTTGGTTACCACGTTAGCCTTCACATAAATCTATAACAACACCAAGAGCATTTAGCATCACATGACAACCCCGCCCTTAAAGCAGTCCTTTTTTTTGACTGGTGAGCTACTTCATAGAAGTTGGAAGGTCTTCAACAAATTCTGCTGCCAATCACAATGAAAGAAAATTATAAATTGGCTAAAATAAATTCAGATCAGATTTCAAAATAAAAATGCTCAAAAAAATACATGCAAATCAATGATATAAAATTTTTTTTTGATTTTTTTTTTTAAAGTTACCCGAAATTCAAGATTCATTGTGTACAAGAAGTCGCTTCAGGATATTAAAATGTTAGTCAATATCATATCAAGCTTTTCATAGCTATTTGCAGAAGCGATAGTAAGATCTCCCTTTCGACTTGCAGGACCAAAGTACTTGGTAGCATCAGCTACATTTTCCTTAGCTCTATAATGGATCTGTGGACTAAAGAAAGTCATGATTCTTTATCCGGGTCTAGGGATAAAATAATCTAAAAAATTATTTGCAGAAGCGAAACGTGGTTTCTCGTAAAAACTTATCCTTTCTCTTAAAAGCCAATCATTGAGGTCTTACCAATAATAATTTATTAATCTTAACCTTTATGAGTTCGTAAAATAGAAGCTGGACACTAAAAATAATTAGGTATGTGCATAAAAACTTATTTTTTCAAACCATCATCAAAATCCAGCTCGAAGGACCAATGTATATCACTGCACATAGTAGTATCATGGTTTAAGTTAAGTGATATTTGACTTGATTTTTAGCTGGAGTTTCGTACTATTCGGCTAAACTGTTTGCTTTATATTTGCAAGTGAATTTTGTATCGGAGCTAATAAACACTCCATCCGTAAGAAAAAAATCCACGCTGCATCACTGCCAGCAATTAAGAAACCCAATGCAGAGTTATAACCGTATCTTCCTAAAGCTCTGCCTTAGCGATCGAATAATTTCCCATTAGTGCTCTATACAAATCACAGAATGGTACTTTCTGAAGACACGGTTAGTTGTGAGTAAGTTTGATGCGATTTGTCTAAGTTTTTGAATAGCTAACTACATGGATCACATTGGGTTTTTATACGTCATTAAAAAAAATATCCTGTTACGTCATCTGAGGGATGAATGTAATATCAAAACAATTCTATTGACATATTTAAAAAAAATTAAATCATGTGTCAAATACAAAGTATCCATCCAAAATGTAATAACAAAAAATTAACAAATAAAAATATTTTTGGCCGTATATAAGTCCCCACTTATATGAGTGAGTTAATTATGATGCTTTGATAAAAATACTCTGGGCCATACTATTAATAATTTCTAACCTTTACCTTGAATATTTCGTAGATCACAATAAATAAATTTCTATGGAAATTTCGCCATTGTGAGTTCATAAAATTTAACCTAGACACTAAAAATGAGTGTCCGCCCGCATTGAGCACAAGTTTTGAATATTGCTACACTAATGTGAGCTTAAATGATAATGTTTTTGTTTGGCTATAAGTATTTTCAAATTTCCCCTTTAATGATTTTGTTATTGCAAGTAACGCAATTGTGTGCTTAACTTGCAAGGAAGTAATGTACGGACGTATATTGTTTATATTTTTGTGGATTACAATGGCAAAGCGAGGTACATCCTAGTTAGTAATCAGCTAAACGGGCTTAGAGAGGCAACATTTTCTTTCATGATTCGCTATTGTGACTTACAACTCATTTAAGGTTAAGATTAGAAAAAAGCGTCTAATCATTTTTGTATCAAGTTTAGATTTTACAAACTCACCAAATTTTGTCCATATTAAATTTTCTATTGTAACCTACAAAATAGTTAATGTGAAGGTAAAAAATGTACGGCCCAAATACTTGTTTTTCACTCTTTCAACTATGAAAATGTATATCCTGTGAATTTAAATGAAAAAGTTATTGAAATTATAACCCACAAGAAAACGATTGCATATTTAATGTTAAATTTTGTTATGTTTGAATTTAATAAACAAGATTTTGTTTAGACACTTGTATGTACGAATGAAATAATGGTTTGTATTATATAAATATAAATATTTTATAAAAGAAATGCTTGCTTACACAGCGCCGAAGCTAAAAAAAACAACAAAAAACTATGTAAACGTTTCCCACTCGAAATACATTTTAATAAAAAAAAAACAAAGAAAAAAAACATTTAAATAATTGTACTGTGCCAATAATGTAAATAAATTAGCTTTTAGTTAATCTTGTGTTTTATATTCAACAACGCTTCAGATTCTATTTAGACTATGTATTCTAGTAATCATTCGTAATATACTTATCGAATACAATACAATAAAATGTAATTTAAATAGTAATTGTGTACTTTTAATGTTATAATTAAAATTAATGAATACCCTATTGATGTAAAGCAACAAAAAAGACCGTAAATGTTTAGAAGCGAACAAAGTGATTTGATTCGAAATAAAAACCAAATATTAATATAAACAAACAAATTGTTTTAGAATTGTTGTTCTTATTGTAATCTTATAGTACGGTGCTCTTTTTTTATCTGAAATTGTATGGACTACAGGTAAACCAAAACTACTTAAGCTAAAAATATTTTTCCGTCATTAACATATTTTTCTTTTCTAGGTTAAAAACCGAGGAATCATTTGAGGAGCAAATTTTTGTTGGATAAGTTTACTATGAATATTCATATCTTATCAGGTGTTGTATGAACATTGCTCTTGATTATTATTTTTAAGTTAGGTTAAGCTGCAATTAATTTTGTTTTCTATAACGAAAACTGGACATTTTTTACTTAGTCTGGTATACATATTTCATGTTTTTCAGGAAATTGTAATAAATATGGAGACATTTTATGGTTTCTGGGTATTAAAAATAGGCCACCGCCACGTGCAGAGTCGTGCTGGAATTATCTTTAAATTGTTTTTCCAAAAGTGTGTCGTTTATTTTTTAAAATTAATAATTTTATATACCTAAGATAGTAATAAGTTTTATTTCTAGATCTAAAGTTTGGGCATACAAATCTGTAATAATCCAAACTCTTATCAATACGCCACAATTGCATAACTATGTGCTACAAGTAATATTTGAAGAATAAGATAATCTCAAATTCAGAGATTTACTTTCTATATTAATGACTTGTGCGTGAGCCCACTACCACGCATATGTGCAATTGTGTGCAGTTTCTGGCAATATTCTACAGCCTTCTCAACCTTTTCCTGAATTGCCGTGATTTTGTAACTGCCGCACTGCCACATCCTTAAATATTGATTTTTAGTATAAATTTGTTTGAAAAATATATTCGCTAAAGATACGGTTGGGCAAGAAAACCCTTCACATATTTAGTAGAAAAAAAAACACCTTGCTTTACCAATAATCATTTTTAACCTTCAACTTAAATATTTTGACGGCCACAATAGGTAATTTTATATGAAAATGTTCGCCATTGTGACTTCGTAAAAGTTAAGCTGGACACTAAAAATTAGTATTAGTGCCGCGCGCTGTATTTCTAACAGGGCTACAGGCAAATAATGCATTAAACATATTTAAATCACGCATCAGATAATAATGTATTTTCTGTATGATTTTTTTTTGTTTGGTTATCAACTGATTTCAGAGACTGATGACGCCCTCAACTTTGAATTGTTATTGTACCACTGATTTGCTAGCTCTGGAGACTTATCAGTATGACTATAACCGTCTGAAAAGTTACGTCATTAGGTATTTAATCGGCCCTAGCGAGGTATCCGTCGAAACGGAGAATTGTCCGCAATGCATACTCCGTCGGAGGCTCAAATTACATTCGAGGTATCCATCTTCGGAAAAGAGTAATTAAAATGCGACGACGAATTGATATGACAGGAAGTTGTTTCGTGCTACATCGGGGTTTTCCTATTGGTGCTTGTTTTTTTTTATGACTTTGTCCTGGAAACACAAATTCAAGCAAGAAATACAACCAATTACTTTGCTAAAAGATTTTTTTTTCTTTATTGCTTTCATTTATCAATTGAAAATGATGGCACTGCAAATGGCAAACAAATTCCGCAACCAATTCTTGTGGACCATATCGGGAGAAAATTCGTATGAAGCTACATATTCTTCGGAACAAAGTTCGCAAAAGCTGTTCTGAAGATTACCTCGAATCAAAACCCCTCCGATTCGTATGAAATCGGATCATTTTTAGTTCTGACGAATACCTCGCAGGTCAAAAATTCCTTAAGCTGAATTTCCAACAAATACACACTTTTATAATCAAAACAACATTTAAATGGATTCTTATAAAAAGGGAATTTATGGGTAACGAAAAAGCGTTGAATTGGCAAAAAGATGTACCAACACCGGCCAAATAAAACAAGCCTGTCTTTAAAATGTGGGTCCACAAGAAGTGCATCCTATATTTTGTACAGGGCCGACTGTAACTTGAAGAACCCGAGACAGGTCAACACATTATGGAAAGATCTAAAAATGCGTGCCTTCTTCTTAGTAGAGTAATATTTTACAAATGACATGTAATTGGTTCGACTTTTATGTTAGGTACTGTTTAATTCTTTTTTTTATCTATCTTGAAAAATTATTACGTAAACTGATCGACTTTCAGGGCATTTGCCAACATTTTTAATATAAGCAACTAGCTTAAAAAATATTTGCTTCTTAAATTGTGTTTTGTAGATATAATCAAATATAACTTGTCCTTTTCTTATTCTAAAAATAGTTACAAAAATAATGTAAAAAAATGCCCTTATAAAAAATATATAAAAAAAATTGTATAAACAAATTTAAAAAAATACATACTAGCAAAATAAAAAAAATATATAAACTCTGAAGCAAATGGAAAAAAAAACATGAAAGACTCTCAATCAACACTGAACGAAAATATTCGCAAATTTAATGTAAAATTGTGTTTGGTTTGGTTTTATTTTTTACTTTTGATATCATTTTTGCTGTATGTGCGCTTTCAATTTTATTTTCCTTTAAACTAACTTTGTTACTTAGTAAATATTATATTTAATTTCTCTCTTCTTCTTTTTTTTTGTAAAAATGTTGCATCGTGTGTTACATTATTATTTTTGCATTCACTATTTATTTATTTTATAATTTTGTGTGATTAGTTTGTGCATAATAATATAATCTCTTAACAAAAAACAAAATAATGAGAAAAATTCCAACAATATCCACATTAGCTAGATTGTGACAAAATATTTTTTCCAGATTATTGGGGCGAATACATGTATTTAGCACAATATGCCGATGATGGTGCATCCTCTTCATCGCTCAGTCATCTTAAGAACTCTGCGAAAAATAAATCAAATTTCTTAGAAAACTATCGCAGACGTACGGAAATATTTTCAACGAGCAGTCTTGCGTGCAGTAAATGTGGTCGAAAATATTCATCACGCAGCATAATGTTGCGTCACATGAACAACGAGTGTGGCGTTGAAAAGAAAGTCGAGTGTCCAATTTGTCCGAAAAGGTTTCGACGTAAATGGAATCTGGCGCAGCACATAAAAAAATTACATCAAAAATGAGTAAAGCTGTTGCGAGTGATTTTTTTCTGTTTGTAAATAAGTTCCTAACTTTAGTTTTAGTTCTATGGACTTGTAAACTTTAAAATAAAAGAAATGAAGCTCACAGTTGCGAACTTTGTATAGAGAAATGATTTATTAGTACAGCGCTATATACGTATATTGGTAGTTTATATTAAAAGCCAGTTTCGACCATAGAAACAATTGTAAAGAAATATAAATATTTATTTGAAATTTTCAATGAAGTGTATGTCAATTGTTTGTCTATTAATGTTAGAATACCAAAGATGCTTGCAAATTCAGTCAGTTTTGCCATGACAAAATTAACGATGGAGCTTTAGCGATAATGAGTAACCTGGTTCTTACAATCTATCCAAATCCAACTAGCTATGTATTCAAATATGCACTAAATATTTATATGTAGCCGGGCAGAATTTACCAAAAAAGACTTTAACAAATAGATTTTTGTAAATAGAGCTTGTATGTCTTTTGCAATCATTTTCAAATTCAATTGTTTCAAATAAATCTTATCTCTTTTATAATCTTTTTGGAGTTGGTAAGGTAGCTTTGGGACACTTTGTTGGGCACAACTAACCATTTAGAACGAATAACTCAAACAACATATTGACTATCCCACATATAGCCCCCCACAGCTCAATTACAGTCGGGTATAGCTCACCTTTTTTCAATAGCTCTAGTTTTTCACACTTCTTCGGTCAAATACATATCTATAATTTTATACATAATGAAATAGAAAACAATAAAACAAATAATTAATAGGTTAGCATATTGAACCAATTGTTTAAGTTAGTTTGTAGTGCTTCAGAGTATACATATTTTATTTGGCTATTGTTACAATTACAATATCAAATGTTTATAAAAACATTGCTCAACCATAGTACAATTGCAAAGAATCCTTCAATTATTTTAATATTATTTATTTACGAAGTTCGTATGTTAACAAAAACGAATTAATTTGAATATTGTTTCATGACTTTATATAACAACGTAAAGATTTTACTTCGAAATAAAAACAAAAAATAATTCAAAAGAAATACACGTGTTGCTTTGCTTAGGATTGAATTTCGATCTTGCTAAAAATCGTTTTCCTGCACTACGATTGTAGCTTCCGAATTAAAGGTAACAAAATGCGTTTGTTGTTTTAAATATCTTTGTCGTTCAGTAATTTTATATTTAGCCAATAATTGCTAAATTTTAGTATAACTACAATTAATAAGTGCAGATTTCGAATTGTTGGATGTGCTTAATTTCGTATCTTTTCGAAAAATTTGCATTAAATAAAGTACATTTAAACAAAAAAAGAAATATTTACGAACGTCAATCAATCTTAAATTAGCAATAGCTAAAGATTTGTTTTTACCATCAAAGTAATGAGTAACATATTTCCGAATTTAGGCCGAAAGGCGAAAATTCGAACTTTGCATCAAATTCAAATGAATTAGTGACGGAAAAATGTTATTAGGAAACGCTTGATAACTTTTGCAACATTGACTCTAAACTTTGAACAGCCTATTCACTGAACGACAAAGATATATCTACTACTTGTTTACAGACATCTTTCACTAATATATTTTTCTTTTTAGATAAAGACCTCAGAGGCCATTTGCAACGTTAATTATTTTGGATGCAGAAAGCTTAAGTGTGTTATCGGTTCCCATCGACTATGCTCACAATGTAATAGAATAACAGGTGTTGTATGAATGTAGTAGATACTTTATTATTTTAAGTAAAGTCGAACTATCCTGTAAGAAAATACATAATTAAATTTATATTTATTGGTGGGATACGAGTTATGATGTCATTTGATTCTCCTAAATTATAGGTGATAAATGGACAAACGATTATTAACAGAACTCCAGTGAAACATTTACATGTTTGCTACCATGTGTGCTTGTCTACTTTCAGTTGTATGAACACATTGCGCCGTATTAATAAATCATTTTTAGTGCTTATTTTCAATTTTACGGGGTCACAATTACGAAGTTTGCCATATATTTTAAATGATACATTTATAGATTTGTCTGCAAGTTTCGGTCCAAATCGTTTCTACGATAATCTGGGTGATCAAAGAATCCGTCGTAGTCGGAATTTTTCTACGAACCCCGAAAGAACTATCATAGAATCCGTCGTAGTGGACATTTTTGCTACGAATTTAATCCGTGGAAATGTTTGCTACGAATTTAATTTGTAGCAAAAATGTTCACTACAACGGATTCTGTGATAGTTCTTTCGGGGTTCGTAGCAAAATTCCGAATACGACGGATTCTGTGAACAGAATATTTCTTCGATAACATAGGTTCACATCTTTTCCTTAGTCCCCGGCCACACACAAAAATAAAAGTAGTTTTTCAAATTGAAGCGCGTTACTAAATAATCATTTCAGGTTCAATTTATTTAAGCTAGTATTAGACGATAAGTTGAATCAGCATACGCATGCTAAAAATTGCGTCCTAATCGCAGCTTAACGTGTAATAGCCAAATTTCTGTCATCATAATGAATGCTGAAAGGTGTTTGTTGGCAAATTTGTTGGCTAGTCAGCATATGTATATGAATTAAACATATCGTGTAATACCCCTTTTACTTACATAAGGTACAACACGCGTCTCCAATCCGCACGATCTGTGGGCAGCCGTCTCCAGTTTCGCACGTTAAGTTGCTTAAGGTACCCTTCCATTTGCGGGCGTAGCGGTCTTCCTCTACTCGCCGTCCATCGGGTGTGCTTTCAAAGAAACAGCGATTGGCAAGGGTTATTCATTGTTTAATCTCAGCGCTGATGTCATTGTCTGAACATTTTTGGCAAAGATGAAGTAGATTGGGCCTCCGCACACGAGATTAATTCTGCCGGCAGAAAACCGTTTTTATACCATACTTCGAGCGCACACGGGATAATTCCTGCCGGTAGAAAAATTATATATATGAACTCCTTTTCATTGTGGAGTATTATTTTCACAATTGAAATATTTTGAAAGTTGTGTATGTATTAGTTTTGTGCCTTGTTCAACCGCTCAAACTCGGCAGAACATTTTATTCCGTTTGTTTCCCCTCACTTCAGTCCCCTCGCCTACAAATCGGTTTTGTGCCGGCAGAATTAGTCTCGTGTGCGGAGGCCCATTATAAATAAATTCATACCCATGACGAGTACTTATTTTCGATAGCAAAAAAATAAAACTAAAATTTGACAGTCTGTCGGTTAATAACAAATTATTTTAAGTTCAAAGTTAACGATCGAAATATTAATTTAGTTCATTTGTTATGATTATTTATGTAGTTTGGTGAAAAAATTGACGTTAAAGCGATTGAACGTGCAAGTATTTTTGTGAAAAAGTTGTCGAGTTCGATCTGTGTTTAGTCCAATAGTTTCTAGTCCAAGAATTACCCAGATCGAAAGCAATCTTATTTTAAAACGATCACTCGACCCTTCATGTAAGAGTAGTAATATAGAATAGATGATCATTTTCCACATACTATGTCATTATTTATAGTTTTTTCTAATTAAATTGTTAAACAAAAAATAATTAATAATATGTAATTGCAAAGTCATTTCTTGTAAAAATCATTCGTTTACTAAAAAAAATTAAATAATTGTCTTAAGAGTTAGAAACTAGGACTTGCTTAATATAACTTGGTATACCTATTACCTAGTGTTCATTTGAAACAGCGAATCGTGTTTGAATTTTTGTGAGAAAATAATGGGAACAAATAAGCTACTTTTGGCCAACTCAATTCGTTTAAAAGTTACCACACATTTAAGCATTTAAACAATGCACTTAAGCCAATTAGATATTAGCAATATTTGTACCCAGCCATTCAGACAACTATCAACTAACGTTCTTTAATGTTAGTGACAAATGCTTTGGCAATATCATACATATCTCATAGTGCATGGACACACATGCCTTCCCATGAAAGTCGTATCGGTCGAGACGGGTCGATTTAAAGTGAGTAAAAAAGGGAAGGCATTTTCCGTCTTATGTACCATTCTTTTCTTTACCAACCTAAAAATCTACCTCACCTGAAACGACTTTCATGGGAAGTCCTGTGTGTCCATGCACATACAACTCATTTATCAGAAATCTCATTCACCATCATTTTCGAGAAAAAGTGTCAACCTATAATAGGTCTAGGTATACAATTGCCGGTTATCATATAACTTGTTTAGGTTTTAATTTTTCCTTTATGAGTTAGCCTGCCCTATAGCTCAGGCCTTTCGTGGAAGAGTTGGTTACATACATACATGCATATTAAATTGTAGGGCCCTTATAGTCATCCCAAAAATTTTAACAAAAATGGACTATTGTGAGAAGCTAGGCAACTTATAGGGAATTTGTCAACATATTTTTTTCAAGGCTTCTTCTGTAACTTGTAATTATTCTATATCTGAACCTAAAACTGCTCGCTCAGTAGTCCAGAACAGTAACAACTGCCCCGTCCAACAATAACTGATTGGCACTTTATTTTCGACATGAATTATATCTAGTTTTGCAGTTTCAATGCTGCAGAAAATCGTAAAAGCAAGCTATAGAAACATACTATCTACATACTCGCAAAAAGTAGACTGCTAGGTCGCATGCACACTCGTTTACATTGAAAACGGGTTGTTCTAGTTTTTGCGAATGAATTTCCACTTGAAAATACATTACGTAACTATTTTTAGTATCCATGTTAACTTTTACGCCATCAAATTAGTGAAAATGTCTATATGAAGTGATCTATTGTGACCGTCAAAATATTTAAATTTGATGGTTTGAAATGATTATTGGTTTGATCCATTATTTCCAATTCACAAACAATACTAATGAAGAAAGTAGGGTCAGAACTGGAAAGAAACAAACTTCCTGAAGAGCTTTTTTTTTTAAATCCTTATCCATTACCAATTGATTTTCCTATAGTCTTTCAAGCTATTCCATGAACGAATACAGAAATTATCAGTTTAACGCTAACTATTTCCGGGAAATAGAAAAGCTCAAAACCATTTGTTGTGTGGACTTTGACAATATTTCTGTATTATGTGTGATTTGATGAAGCAATCCTTTTGTGATCAGATTAAAAATGGTAACTATCGTTTTATTTAAGCTATATACTAACCCATTCGAGTTTGGTTTCGACTAAATTAGATTAAAATAAAATACATTATTTATAAATGCATATCTAAAGTCATGATGAAAAGCAATGTTATCCTTGGTTATATTACACAAATAAAAATAAAATAATAATAATTGCAACAGCATTCTTGTTTCATTCAAAATTTACATTTCAATGTAACTTATATTTGAATAATATAATTTTTGTTTTTATTTTAACAACATTGTAGACACTTTTCATTTACACTTATGTAATATTATTATCAGTTAAGTTTACCAACAAGTGTTTTCGCCTAATATTCTATTTTCTGCATGCATTTAATTTTTTTTTTTTTGTGGATTCTTTCAAAATAATTAGTTTTTCAAAAATGTTCAAAAGCAATAGAAACAAATTGAGAAAAAACAAAATTCTACAACAAAATATTTCTTTTTCTTCTTTGTCGCTTTTTGCTAACCATCTACCTCATGGCATTTAATCAACTAGAATTCATAGATCACGATGAGTTCTTATCGACCTTTTGGACCGAGTCAAGTAACCAGCTGATTCCATGTGAACGTAAATGTGGCAAATACTATCCAACTTATGCAACAATGCTGCGACATGCCCGTCTGGATTGTGGAGCAGATAAACGTTTCCAATGTTCCATATGCAAGAAGAATTTCAAACGAAAATACCACCTCAAACGACACTATACGATACACTGTATAAATTACGACGATCTTGTCGAAGAGGAACGTAAACTAGCTACCTCAAGATGCTTAAAACTTTGTAAAACCGAAAAGAGCCGATATTAAACCACAAAATGGCTAAACTCCAAAGATTTTATGTTTTTTTTTCTATAAATGCCATAGTTCCATAAGCTAAACATTTGTATACCATAGTAAATTATGAAATATGTTTAATTTTTAATTAAATAGTGTGCCAAAAAAAGAACATGAAATAGTACCTTTCGCGTAAAGTAGTAAAAAAGCGGCACATGCGAATACAATTCATTTTTTTGTTTCCATTGTTACAAAACAAAAAATAATAAAACTTTCTAACATGTTAAGTCAACGTACATAAACAACATTAATGATGAAGTATGAAATAAATACAAATATATATTTAAAGTTTAAACAAAAGTCTACCGAAACAAGTGTCTTTCTAAATATTTCCTGTAAATATGGATTTGTTTTTATTATTTTTAAGTTTAACACGTTTTTACTTTGCATTTTTATTTATTTATTATTTTCTTATTTCTTTCAGTGTAACACCTTTTATTTTCTTATTTCCTTTCAGACTTGCTAAAGCTGGTCAAACGCGAATACTCCTCGAGTGACGATGATATCGAAATATCCATACCAGGCAACTTACAGCGGGCATTTACAATTGGATCGGCGAAAGAGACAAGCCGGCTGAAGGATACATCTAGAGGAATTGACGAAAGCAAAGCACTAGACGCAAATGCCTTGGTGCATTTAAAAGGGCAACGATTGCCTGATGGCACTACTATAACTGCTAGTAATACAATGGCTGGTGATGAGAGTAGTGCTATGATTGCCTTGGAGCAACTGGCCGCAATATCATCGACCAAATTCATGAAAAGTATAATACCCACACTACCAAAGACATTGGTCCTAAATGCACCATTACTGCGGCGTAGTAGCAGTAGTAGTACAGGAGGCAGTGGCGGTGGTAGAAAAAGTACATCATCGACATCGACAACAGCAACAGCAGCGACGACAACAGCTACTGTAACTGGGAAACGTGTGGCGCAACACTATGAGACTAATCGTTGTCCTTTGTGCTCACGTAAATATAGATCGCAGGCATTTTTGAATGAGCACATGCGTAAAGAACATTCGGTTTTAATTTAGAAATTAAGGACTAGGGACGGTTAGTTAAGGAACACAATTTCAATTTGATTTTTTTTCTATGAAATGAAGTTGTACCCGTAATTCGGGATGCACTAATGTTAATGAAGATTTAAGGGTGAAACCCGATGTAACGTTTTTTGGATATTGTCAATGAACTGAAATATGTATTTTTGTAGTCCTTGAAAATTGCTGTCTTTTGACAACGACGTAACGTTTATGGATATTGTCAATGAACTGAAATATGTATTTTTGTAGCCCTTGAAAATTGCTGTCGTTTCAATTGAGAATTACGTGATCTAGGTTAATTTTTACGAAGGCTTACGCATACATACAGCAATAATATTATATCATAACTATTTGACTAACTTTTAAATTATAATTAACTAAAGTTTTGTCAAAAATGGTAGAAAATCCACTAAGGTTCCAAAAAACGCTTGAAATTGGTCACTTTTATTATTTTTTAAGAAATGCAATTTCAATCTAATCGCACATTGATCTAATATAGATTGTCCTCATGCAATCCTTTTATGATTCAACATTTTATAACTGACTTTAGTCTTCTTGGTTTTAGAAGGACATTGCTTGAAATAAATCTGACATTTGTCATATAAAAGAACTTCCGATTTAATGAACTAACATAGGTTCATCTATTAAACTGTCAATTTTGAGTTAAGTAGTCGTTTTCTACCGAGACGGTAATTTAACTTAGAAATTGTACACAGACTTATAAAATAAATAATAAACAAAAATTCAGTATACTGGTCAAAAACAAACATATTCGTCATTTGAGACTTGCACCACGATTGCAGTTGAGCTTATTCTGTCCACGACAGTATGAAGACTTCAAATAACTCTATTTGGAATTTTCCTGCCACTTGCTTGCTTTTTTTAACTACATACTCAACGCAAACTTACCACTAGTAATGTCAGACATTTTCAATACAAAGGACATCATTGTTTTTTTTTTGTTAGAATGCCGGACTTCAATATTATTTCTGTTACAATTAAGCATATATGCTACTTGGTTAATATGAAATGTCTTACGCATATATTATTTCATTATATGTAATAGTCCATAATTTTTTTAAGTAAATTTGTCACCACATACAACATACCACATAATTATTTACTAACCATAGGAGTAAAAATGTTAGAATAGTCTTTAAGTATCACACTGTATACTGCAAGCATTTATTTTTGTTCTAAGCAGTAATTTAATTTTTATAACTCACCCTGCATTTCATAAGACCTGGCGCACAGCTGATAACTATATAACCGGGCAACTATTGCACGGAGGGCGCGCATTAGTGCGATTTTAGTTTCCGACAAAAAATATTCCAGTTTTGTGGTTTAAAGGATAATCTGCCTTAAAGATTCAAATAACATAGGGTAGCTTTTTTCGCATGCAAAAACTACGTCAGTCATATTCTGACAACATAATTTTTTTATGGTACATATGTATTCATAAAACAACAAATTTTGGGGGGTGAGGCGAAAATAGTATTAAATATTCTCATTGGTTCGAACGTTTGGTCGACATTCTCTAATGAGGTACGTTTGTACTTTTTTTTTTTAAAAAAAAAAAAAGCTTATCCACAAAAATACTGAATTTGGTTTGAATTATAGCCTTTTTGTTTATAGTTTGTTATTCTAACTTACAGTAAATAAATTACTGCTGTGAAACGCTATTACAATTTTTAAAATTGCCAAACACAATTCACTAAATAGTTGCCACTTGGCTGATTTGTAAATGGAAATTCCGGGAATTTAGAGATTTTAAAAGCGATCAGGGAAACTTGAAAAATGGTCAAGATTACATAATTTTAGAAAGAACTAAACTCATCCGAAATCACAACAGTTCGTTGATAAATCGATGATTTTCTCAGAGTGAAATAAATTCAAAAATATTACCATAATCATATTTTCAATTACCTACCTCATATATTTTTACAGGAAAAGTTTCAAGTCCGATTTAGGGTCATAACAATTTAAGCTTCACATAAACTCTTATGTGACAGTTTATGACTTACCAAATGTAGTCCATAAGGATTTAAGTACATATAACTTAAATTGTTATGAATCGTATCAACACTTGTGTGTACTGTGACTTCGGTCTACATTTCAATTCAAAATTGTTTTGTAAGTTTTTTTTTTTGTTGTTGTTCGGCCTATAAATTTACAAAAGAAGAGTAGTTGTCGTTGGTAGATCAAACATTTTAGTTCCGTGGCTTTCTTCAATGACATATGATTTGGTTGAATGACTTCGTAAATATTGATTATTCCTAAAACTAAAACTTTCGACAAACCCGCTCGTTTTGGGTTACAGATTTCATTCGCTGATGTGATTTGTATGTAGGCCTAGGGAATTTACGAAATTTTAACAAAACATAATCACCCCTATCGCGAATAATATTTCCCCCGGAATGTTTCCCATTCAGCAATTTGATTTACATTGCTGACAAGGGAAAAAATTCCATCGGAATTTATTCGCGATACCCCTAAATATAAACCAAGTGTGTAAACAAAACCAATTTGTATAGTTGCATTTTGTCTTTGTATCCAATCAACACCCAGCGAAGATATTTTATTTAGCTATTTATTGGTATAAAAACAAAAATATGAATTTTTGTTTAATAAAAAAAAAATTACAAATAAGTGTAACTAATGGAATTATATTGCATAGCAACATATTTTTATTTGCAATAAAATACTCTGTTAAACGTATGAACTGTAATTTTGATTATTTTTGTATTATTAACATAAATACCTATTTTTAAGCTAATAGTATAATACACTCTTTATTTTTTTTACTATAAAATAAGCATTTGAAAAGTAATACTGTAAATCTTTATCACTCCACCTGTAAATGTGATGGAAAACTAAAATTCTTAAATTTATAATGACAACAATTTTTGTATTTCTTAAACTATGCGTAAAATAATTACTATCCGATTGAAAAAAAAAATTAAATGAAATAATAATCCAATCAGCAAAAAATATGTGATCTCTGTTTTATGAAAAAAATAACTTTAAAAACTTTACGCATTTTAATCAAATAATAAAAAAAATAATACTAGCTTTCATATATTTTGTATACGTTACGTATGTAGTCAGTAGTCACCTATGATACTAATCCAAAATTGTTATTTAGTCGGTCTTTTTTGTTCGCATTGAAAATAAAAAAAAAATTAATAAAAAGTCGAGCATTTTTGTTACAAAAAAAAAAAAAATACAAACATTTCCGCAAGGTCTAATACATGTGTGTTTTCCTCTTCTCTGGTTTCTTATCTCTGGGTGTATCTTCTCTTTCTGTACATATTTGGTTTTCTGTAATAACTTTTATTTTAAAATTCTTCAAATTACATAGTTAGTATTTTACGTTCATTATAATTTATTGTTAGCTCTAAAAGAAATGTTGATTGCTTTTTTTGTTTGTTTAGAATTTTTTTTTATTTTCTTTTTATACAAATATTTGTTTTCTTTATAGACTATAAAGATCATGATATGAAGAAACTACAACTTCGGTATCCTTGTATTACATGCGGAAAGAGTTATTTGCGTAAGGCGCATCTAAAGCGACACATACGCAACGAATGTATTGATGTACCACCGAAATTTTGTTGTGATATTTGCCCCTCGAAATATCGACGAAATGAAGATCTCAAAAGACACATGGCAAAGGTTCATAACATATTTCTGTCAAAGAGAGGGGACATTGATAACGATATCATTCCGTCATTATATTACATTCCGTATAGTTAACTTGTTTCTTGTTCAAAGAATGTCATTTTATAATTATTTTTTTTTATTTCTGTTTGTATACTAAGTAAGAATGAAATTTATTATTTAAGGGACAAAGTTTGTTTTTTAATTTTTACTTTTTTTCGCTAACATTCCAAAATAAAAAAAAAAAACATTTATTTTTTTTATTACTGTCAAGCGCATCACACTATTATGAACAAAATTCACGTACAAATATTAAATGTATACACATAAATATGTTAAGTGTTTTAATTATTGTTTAATCATTTCACCATTAATGCCTTCTTAACTTTGTTAACAGAGTACATAAATGTAGTACATAATGTATTGAAAGAAGAAGTTTTTTTTTTTTGTAACGATAAATTTAACGAAGAAAGTGAATGCTTAAAAATTATTTTTATCTCAGAGAAAAGTAAAAAATACAATACACATATTTATTTACAAGTTAAAGAATTGCGTTTGATTAATTGTCCAAAAGGAATCAAATAGTTATCGCTCCGAGTAGTAGGTGGTATGTTTTTGGGAGGCGAATGTTGGATTTGGAAAAGGTATAACTAATATTTAAAACTGTGTTTCTTAATTTCTAAAGATTTTTAATTTTTAGATTGCGATCGGGTAAAATGAGCGACAGCCCTAATGGTTTTCGAAAAACCTGACTGAAGTGGTGAGTTTTTTTTATACAAACAATTATATTTACATGCAAAACATTTCGGGGTACATCGGGGTTTACCTATTTAGTGCTTGTTTTTTCGTTTGTTTTTGCTCTGGAAACACAAATTCAAGCAAAAATTACTTTGTTAATACCCGATTTCACACTGCGAGCTTAAGTGTCGATCCAAGGATAAACTCAGGATTAACACAAATTTGGTTTCCACAGTGCAGGTTTAACGATAAACTTCACTTAAATAATGCCTAAAGTTAAGCCACCGACTTCCATGGCTTAAGTATCAATCCAGAGAATACATAATTGCCAAGTGCAATATGATAATATTTATCCCAAAATAATCTGAAGAAAACCTAAAAAACAACAATATAATTATGTTTGGCAATGCTGTTCAAGAGAAATGACATATTATCTCTTCGTTATTGGTGGAAATACTCTCTAACACTGAGCATGCACCAACATCGCCATGCTGCGCTTCCACGCACACTCGTAGTTTTAGTTAGCACACACATTCGCATACAGTCACCAGGTTTGTATATTCATTATAAATGGTTCACAATGACACTCATTTGGTGGTTTTGCTTAACTATGGACTGTGAAAACGAAAAATACTTAAGCGAAGTTTATGTTCAATCCTACGCTTAGCTAAGCCCAGGATTAAGCTGCCACTGTGAAATTGGGTATAAACGTTTTTTTTTATTGCTTTCATTTATCAACACTTCACTGCAAATCGTAAACAAATTCCGCAACCAATTCCTGTCGGAGCATAAAATTCGTATGAAGCTGTCAAAAATATCAGTAAAAACGCACTTGATCGCACTGAAACGCAAAACGCTAGTGTGAGTTGCATATTTGTCGGAAAAAAGTTCCGAAAAGGTCTTGCGAAGTATAATATCTCGAAGCAAAAATCCTCCGATTCGTATGACATCGGAGAATTTTTCGTTCCGACGGATACCTCGCTAGGGCCGAAAATAAGTGAGTTCACAGATTAATTTGTATATGACAAGTCAATTCAATAACGTTAGAAAATCGGTTAAAATTTCCTGCGTACACGTACGCTTAATAAAAGAATTTAGCAAACAAATGATTTAAGCATATATATTTGATAAAGTTACACAAAAATATTAAAATGACAAGAACTCGATAATGGCTGTAGCTTTCACCTCCATATAATTAGGTACTTTGCACGTATTAAGAGCAGTGCAAATTTCAGTGCTTTTACTTATAATACATACGCACGAAAGCAAGGTTAGGGCTAATGGACCATTCACATGAGAGCGAACGATCGAAGAAAAACATTATTTATTATTATTCAGAGAAAATTGCACATTTCATTATTCCAAGTGACATTCCAGAAAATAAGTTTATAAACTGTTTAAATAAAGAAATTTCGAATTTCAAACTTTTTGTCGCGAACGGAAACAAATTTGGAGCGAATTGTCAAAGTTAATTCGCAATCTACAACATTAAACCGCGTTCCACAAACTAGCCAATAAAAAAATTGTTCGGACTGAAGCGCTTGGTATTTTATTTAATAAATTGTCATGTTCTAACTTTCAGAAAATTGAACCCACATTTTGTAAAATGCTTCCAAAAGGCAATATACTTCCTTACTATAAATTTAAAATAAAAATTGTCCATCAATGTCAAGCTATAGTATTTTAAGTAAATTGTTTGTATTAGGGGAGCCACGCCTCTTTGTCCAATACCGCCCACATTCTGAAAGTGCCTCGAACAACCAACACACATTCATGTACCAATTTTTGCAACTATAAATGCTACAGGTGTCAAGATATGTCTGATTTTTTTTGTATTCCCAGATTAGCGTCTGTTTTAGTGTCAGTTTTACGTGAGATCCCGCGCGGCCCCTAAACTAAAACCTTTTGCATAGTGCTATAGGAACACCCTTCAGTGACCCACAAATATTTGACGGACATCGTATATACAATAAGATAATACATACATATTCTGGAAAAACGACGACAAAAAAAGACTTCCGTCGTGGGAGCGATCGACAAAAAATGTCGTCTTAAATATCAAAGAATGTGGATTGTATTTTTCGACGATGACAGTCGGTATAGCGTGAGACGTTTTGTTTCGCGTGCCGTTTGCCGTAGAAATCACACAGAAATGTTAGTTATAGTTATTTTTCTGAGTAGAAATTACAAATAAAAGAAAATTACAACATTTAGTAACCGAAATGGAGAAAAATATTTCTTTGATAAAATTATTTCCAAATAGCCTCACAAAAGTTGTGATAATCGGCAAAGGGACAGCATAACCACCTTCAATAGTCTAAAATACATTTTCAATCTGAAAATAATTGTGATTAAAAAGTTTTTAAATTTAAATTATTTCTACCGCACTCACTTAACGTGGGGCAAGTGTAATGGATTGGATTTAGTTCAAATATTCTTCTTTATTTTTACAAGCTTATTTTTTATTGTTTTCTGCTTCGTCACTGCTTTTGAAAAAAAATCTAAACCCTATTCATTTTTATATTCTTTTATTAATTAATTCAGCAAGTAACAAAAATAAAAGACAAAATATAAATTCGTCGACTGAAATGCGAGAATACATGTGTCATAGTTACTGGAATGTAAGAGCTCAAAGAGTCGTGTCGTTTCAGTTACGTTACTTACTTGTTTCGAACACGGCGCTAAGTTAGTTGTCTATCAACGTTCAGACAAACATTTGAGGTTACTACTGTAACTGGTAACTGGCTACAGACTTTTACGTAGAAATCAGAACTAAGTTAAACGCTTAACTGGTTCCTAGAACATTGAGAACAAAATTAAATTTCTGACAACGAATCATTTCGGGAATTCAAAACCCAATTTTAATGAAAATTGTCGATTGCATTCGAATTTTACTGCCATTTACACTGGATTTGATCCAAAATTGTGTTGAAATAATTTTGACGCATTCTTATGTAAGTGGAGTTTTTCCAAACCCGGCAAGTTACCACATCAGCGCCAAAGATCTGTCACCTGGTCCGATCAAAGGCAGGGCAATGACAAGTAACTTCGCCCTCTTCACAAGAGTCACAGGCAGTGGTATCACTTAAGCCTAGCACACTCAGATGATTAGCAAAAGCATAGTGCCAATAAGTTGTCTACAGTCTTTTTTGCAGAGAGACAGGAGGAATCCCGCAGGCTTCTTACTGACTTTCGAGAGCATACATTTAGTCTGCCCTTATCCCGAAGAGCCTTGTCATACACAATTGTGTTCGTTAGAAACCTTGTTACATTAAATCATATCTATATCTATATCTGCACTTATTAGCTCTCTCGTATACGTAGTAGGCAGTGTGGGCGCAGTAGCGCAGTGGTTAGTGTGCTGGACTACTGTGCGAGGGATCCCAGGTTCGATCCCCGGAAAAACACAAAATACATCTTAAGGTTTTTTCTACTGCGCCACCTCTCGCGAACATCTGACAAACATCCGAGAGTATGACTGTCTTGAGAAAGCTTCTCAATTCAGCCGTTCGGAGTCGGCATAAAATTGTAGGTCCCTTCCATTCGTCCCAAAAATTGAAACTCACACAAACGAGTGGTTGCGAGAAGCTAGGCCTAGGGTGTCTACACGCCTGTTGCGCCACCTATTTATTTATTTTTGTATACGTAGTAGAGGATGGGTTCCTATGACATGACGGTCAAAATTTAAAATGGGTTTCGGAATTCAGTTCGCCTGTCCGTTTATATTAAGTGAAATCTAAATGTCTGGGTGGAAATGTTGAAGATTTGGACAAAGCTTTATATCTGAGGCCCTTATTGTGATTGTCGATCAGCGTGGATTGATTTTAGCTATTCGTACGCACTACATCATTTTTTCACTTCCAAGAGGAAGCATCGATCAGACATTTGTAATCGACTACAAGCGACTGTAAAAATTATTTTTGACAAGAGGGTAGAAGGGTTATTCAAATCCATGTTTTAATCAACTATATGCTCCCAAAATATGTCTACCGGCTTTCCTTATACATATTTGATCATGATCTGTAAATCACTTCGGACAGTGGTTGCTCTTGAAAGAAAAGAGTTCCCAGAATTTTCAGTCGAACACAATTTCGCAATATTTCATCGAGCAATCTTTATCAGTACAAAACGTGTTTACTTTAAAAATTCCCCTTTTTCCTAAGCCAAACATTTTACAGGTGGCTAGAATATGTATTTTACCTTTTGTAAAAACTGTACCCAAACTTACACCAAAAGGACACTTGAACTTGAGCCATACAGTATACTTCAATTTCGTTTTCCTTTCTCTTTATAAATAGCAGTTCAAGAAGTTCTCAAAAGCAACCACTTTCCTTTTCGAATTATTTTCGTTCAGTGTGCTTCTATATCCCTCCCAACACACATGCACCGCTCAAATAAAAATATCGTTTACTTTTTACATAGGCTCACATGTGTGAGTAATAAAAAAAATTTTGTTTTCCCAGAAACCTAGATATTTTTGCCTGTTCTGTGTGTACGAAAACTCATTTATCATTCTTCTAATCCCAACCTCGCACCCAGGCGTAGGTGCCTGTATTGTTTATTTCCTATTTATCTATAAGCTATTTTTTTTTTCTCGCTTACTCTCTCCTTTCCTTCTACATCCCTTTTACGGTAATAAAACTAAACACAAGCAAGCAATAGGAAAGAAGACGCCTAAAGTGCAATTTGAGGCTATAAAGCCGAAGTGAGTTTTACTTTTACTATTCCCTTGGTAAGCTAGGGAGAAAAATTGAAAAAAACTACCTGAACTTGTTGTACACTTGAGAGATTGAGATGAATCACAAATTCGATATGGGTTAGGCTAGGCATTGATGCGTACACACACACATCTACTAACTATTAAATATATAAGAAAATCAAGAAGATTACGTTCTTTTGTTGGGACGGAGTATAAATAAACTTTTGATCTTCCTTTAAAATTGTAGGAAAAATTTAACATCTTACAGCAGATGACACTGTTGATTTTTTTTTTGTTCAAAAAACAACATTCAATTACCATTTGGCATTTCCGAGAAGTAACACAAACTCACATCCGATCTGTCTTGTCAGACACGTCACTTTATTTTTAAATTTATATTAGAATGTATTTAAGATGCACGACCTTGGTGTCCTTGGACTACATTGGAACGGAAAAAAACACAAAAATCATATTCACTGTAAAACTGATAGTTATGTTATTTACCCTATTGCCTTTAGCCGAAATCAAAATTTTGCATATCCGCCGTAAAATCTACGAATCCGACGGCGATATTTTCGATATAAAATTAGCCTAAATAATTTTAGCATACTAATTAAAAATGTTCGGTCTCACATTGGGCGCCATTCAAATAAGATGTTTTGCTTTTGAGGCATTTTTGTGCTCACCCGCCATCATCAATCAAAAAGTAGCAAATATCTGACATTTATTTGTCAGATATTTGCTAGAGTTTGGCCAGTGAAGACTATATTTATTATTTCTCAGTGGATTGAACCTGGAACCTCTCTATCAATGTCCAACATAGTACCCACTACAATTCTTCTTGGCACTTAATTAATCTTCATATCGTAGAAGATAAATTAATCCATCTCTCTGACACATTTGGTGATTTCTCATCAGATTTGTGGGGTCTGAAAGCTTCGAGAACTTTGTTTTAAAATATACCAAGAATGATAAACTAGTTGTCGAATATAAGCATTTTGTACTTTGCTATCTTTTGCATTTAAAATTTCTTTTTAGGTTATATATTCAGAGAATTCAGAAGTTTCAAACCTTGATAACATTCGCATTTAATTACTGGGCGAAAGATTCAAGGTTCGACTCACAGGCGACTGTAGCACTTCTCGCGATCGTCAAATATCCGACAGCCAAGTAGCTCAGATGCGGCATTAAATTGTAGGCCAAATTGTTTTGTCCCAGTAACAATTTTTTTTTAATCGTGGAACTTCTATAGCAGACAATTTTTAAAAGTCGGAGGATCTTTAGTTTTTATAATTTTGCTCTGCTTTCTGTATTATTTTCCGATCTAGTCGCAGGCTAACTCGTTACCCCTACACCATGGCAACTACGATTTATGGTGTTAGGTTGTAGTGACTGTCATCCTCTGTAGTACCAACAGAGCCGGGAGCATTTTACAGATTACCATTACCAAAATCCTTCTTCTGAGCTAAGGAATTGGATGACATGTGTAGAGAAAGACAAAGTATGTATTGCCAACCCACCTCTATAGTTTAGAGCTATAAATCTGCCTTCGATTAATAGAAAGTACAAAACATATTGATACGTGTTCTATTCAGTTGTCAAATCTGCCAAATATCTCTAGAATAGCTAGGATTGCAGTATACCAAATGCGGAACTGCAGGTGAAGTCATTAAAAAAATCGGGACACGGCGAGGTAGCCGGTGGAAAGGAAGATTTGAGTACCTAATCATTTTATTATTCCCGGTGTTGGATAAAGAACTCCTCCCTCAACCGTCTAATACAACTTGCATAGCTCTAGTTTCTGTAAAATAGAATACGTTTGTTGCCCTATATGTAATTGGGCCATTATCGTGCATTTGGGGTATACGACCGTATACATTTTGAGATCGTTTATGGAAGTGTAAGCTACCTCTATATCTCAGACTTTAATGAAAACGAATAATCCTTAAGTTCTAGCCGTCATATATTTTCCCCTTGAAATTTGGCAATTTATTTGCGCAAAACTGCTCGCATCATATTTATTAATTATGAGGGTCATATGCGTGTGTTCCCAAGCACACACACACATACTCATAACAGAAGCCCTATATTGTTCTTATCCCAGTCTATTCGTTTCTCCAACAGCCAATCTAACGGATATTCGTCATCAAGTGTACAATTCCACCTTCTCCTTAAAGTTTTTCTTTAGAAAATCTCTATCGATGATATCCCGCTGATATTTTTCTCCGTTTCTACCTAACCATCAAATCGTGTCCTACCCTATACCTAATGGTATGCAGTTCAACAAAAAAAAATCGTTTACCATGACCCGCATAAATCTGCCTGCCCCAGTTGCACACACACAATACAGGATGTGTTTTATTATTATTTTCTATTTATAATCCCGCTCGGGATTCGATCTTTCAACATAGATGCATCGCACACATTTACAAACTTAAATTACAGAAAACCCAAGTTCATCTGTATGTATTCGAATTTCATGTGTGCACTTTATAGATGCAAGCAGATGTTGTCTAGGATTAGAGCAAAACAACTGCATAGGCATTTCACCAAATGAAAAGTGATTTTCCAACTAAATACCAAATGAAAAAAAAAACCGGGCTCTGAAGTTTTGTTTTTGAAATATTTGTACATACCGGTTGCGTGGGTTTCGGTTCTGGTGCAGTATTTAATTGTTCGCGGTCGCTTACAAAAGTTTTTAAAGCTTCAACCACTGTTATTGCCAAAAAAAAACGGATACACCTAACACAGGCTGTCGAAAAAAGTGATTTAATTTAAATATTTTGTGCGAAAAGTGTTAAACAATTTAATAAAATATAATTTTTAGTAAAAAAAACTATCGGGTTGTGAAGTTTAAAGCTAAATAAAATAGTTGCTTGTAACATATATTCAACTAAAGTAATCATTTTGATTAGTTTAACCTTTAACCTGTGATGGTTTTTTTTTACGATAAAATTGTATTTTGGAATTTTTTTTTGTAACGGAAAGGAATATCTATAATATCTTTAGATAATAATGGTCAAAAAGAGATTAATTTCAACAAGTAGTGTCTCAAAATTAATTTTTCACTTGTGGCCAAAATGTTTCCTAATCTTAAATTCGTGTTTTTTTAATTAAATTTTATTCGTGAATTCTTTTCTATGAACTTTTGATAGATCATAACAATTCGATAAACAATAGTGATATATTTGAAGTTACTTTCATAATGCTATCTCAGAACTGCAACAGTTCATTAATCATTACTCAAAGAAGCAAGCTACCGAAAATATTTACTTACATAAAGGATACAATATCAGAGAGTGTGATAACGCCTACGCCCGCCTTGTAATTGTGCAACATCTCGGCAATTCAATATACATACTAGTACTTTTATTAATTCAATATGTCTGAACCTTATTTCGACATCAAAACATTGTTCTGAAAGAAGATCTATTGCACAGAATTGGTGCTGGTGAAAATATTTCCTTAATTTTGCATTTCTTTTTTAAACGAAAACCTCTGTCACCATAAACAAGGCACGCTTAAATAAAATTGAACAGCCTTGTCAACATAAACTAAATAACAACATCAAAGTTTATGTTTCGTTACTTTCTGATATAGTCCACAAAATTAATTGCGTTCTTTTTACTGCAACCATAGTCACAAAAATGAATTATTGCAGGAAATGTGCCGGACTGGATTGGCCTATATAAAAGTTCTCTAACCTCTGTCCATTTGAAATTTGTTTTAACATAGCAATTCAACAATTAAGGCAAGAAGTGGACTTGCGACTTATTGAGTCGCAAAAAATAAAACATATTTCTTTTAATGTAAATGAGCACAGCTTTCGTATTGCAAGTTTGACGGGAAACACATGTAGTCGCCCAGTCTAAAGCGTAAAGTGTAATCGGTGGGTTTAAACTAAATCCGCGAAGGTTAAAATCATTTTTAGTTTCCAGGCTAACTTTTACGAAGCCACGCAAATTTCCATACAAAATTATACATTGTGACCGCCGGAATATTTATGTTGAAAATCAAAAACTATTACTAAGGCCCATATCGACTACGGCACCAGTTTTTTGGTTCTTGGTTTGACCGAAAGGACCAAAATGCATGAAATTGTTTGTCTAACCCCCAGTTTCACAGTGGAAGTTTAAACTACACTTTTCGTTGAATCACAAGCACAACACTTTTAGTTCAATTATTAACAATTAATTTGGTTTCACAGTTTCGTGTAAAACTTGAACAGAGTTTATTTTGGAGTTTAAGTTAAACTACAGTATTCTGTCGTTTAAACCTCAGTCACTTTGACACATTTCACATTCAAAGCTGACATTTCAATTTCAAAGCTGCCGATTGTCAAAAACACAAATATTCGACTTTGTTTTGTGTGAATAGAAAATTAACGATTTTGGAAAAGTCGTAAAAAAGCTAAGTACTGTACAATACTGCCCAATTTTATTCGTTAAATTTAATGAAACTGAGTTCAATTGAACTGAAGTTCAGATTACATTGTGAAACCGGACGAATTGAACTTCGAATTTAAACTCAAGTTCAGGTTCAGTTGTTTTTTTCATTTTAAGATGAATTAAAATCTTAGGCTATTTATCTACATATTTGGTTCATTCCTACAGGGAGAACACAACACGAATGCAGGGTGACTATATTTTCTCTGCTGCTATGGCATTGTTTTTCAATTTATACGAAAGCTATTCTTAATGGTAAAATAACATTTAGTCACCCTAAATGCGCTTGAAAAAATTTCCATCGCTAGCAATTGCACCCAAAAAATAATTGTAAATTTATTCCACGGCCTGTGCTCTGATCAAACTAAAAGGAAACGCACAACAAGTCTTAAAATGTATTTAATTTAATTTTTTTTTTTAACTAATATTTTGAATTCTTGAATTTACAAAATGGCAATTCTATGACAATTGAGTCAGTAGCGGTTACGCCTGATAACAAATTCTAGTCTCGACTTTAATTTTACGGAAGCTTAAAATTGCGAAATTTGTATGAGAAGCATTATAGCCATTGTGAACTCCTTAAATTTAATGTTGACACTAAAATTGGTTATTAATAAGGCCCATTGACCTGAATGTACCAATGCCAAAATTATGTCTTGGGAATTTTATATATTTTATTTTACAATTAGTGCCATTTGATCTAGTCCATTTGCGACAAATATTATACAACTAGTGTGCCTGTGCGAGAATTCTCCCCGGGTTAAAACCGTTCCTGATTCGCTTTTTCCACCTAAATTAAAACCCCGGGTCCAATTCGATGATAAACCTAACAATTTTATTTTTGTTTACTATTCCTAAAAAATTCTCTGCAAAAACTTTCTTCGGTCGACTCTTTTTTGTGACTTAGTAAAATAAATCCTTTCAATTTCTTAATATTTTAATAATGTAAAAATATTGTTTCTTTCGACACTTCATTTGTTTAGATTAAGTGAGTGCGATAACCGCAAGAAGAAATCTATACTACAAAAATCTTAGACTGGATCTGTGATCTGTGAATTGCTGAGATAAGATTTTGAATATGTGCTACTATAAGACTAGGACGCTGCTGTCCTGTCTTATAGACAAAACGAGATCATGAACGAAAAATATCAGTCCCATTTTTCGGTTTGCTGCTGTTGCGAAATTATGTCGAAAATTGTATAATTGTAGTAGATTGCTTGGCACATACAATTCTCCACTCTCATTTCGCACATAATTTTGCAATGTCCGGGACATAAATTGCTTGCGAAAATTTGACACTTCATTTTCATCAGGGTTGTTTTTTTTGTAATCTCACATATTCCGAACAATTGGAGCAGCAATATCAGAAAGGATACCCATAACCATTAGCACAGTACTCGTACTATCAGGCAGCAAAAGCGAAAAATCAAAAAAAAATCCGATTTCACATCAGAGGATGTAATAAATTTTACGTTTGCAAAAAAGTACCCGAACGAACCTAATAATTGCTTCCAATTGCAAAATTCTGGCTGACAAATGTCACTTGTGTAGCAGCTGATGGAAATCTCCGAAAATTATTTTCCGCTGTCTTTTCGCAGACGTTTAGTTGCCCTATTGGAGACCATTGAAAAAATTCATTTCACAAAAGCAGCGTAATAGGCTAAAATTGTTAAAGTTTCAAGAACAACGATGATCTTCGTTATAACCTCCTAGTTTCCTAATTTTATCAACCAAGTCCACTTCTGTGTATTTTTCCCAAATTTGTTTACTTTTAATCGAATTGTTTTGACAGCTGTTTCTTCTCTCTCAATTTATCGGATAAATCTGTATCTGAGATACCTTCATCCTTGCTTCTATTTGTGAATCTTCAAAAACTGTGAATATTTTTTGATTGCATTGAGTAAAATCCCAACAAATAAGTAAAATTGGTACAATGCATGAACAAATTAAAATTGTTGTTAATACCATTTCTGTTCGAGCTATTTGTCACAAGGTTGCCAACTGTTAAATTGAGCTTTCTGTTTTTAGATCGCGATTCCATTATAAGCCTTTATATATTTTTTTCTGTCCAGGCTGTCAGGTCATGTCATCTCACCTCCATTACTTGTTCTCTCCAAGGTTGCCAATTCTTTCTTTTCAACTTTTATATTTTTGTTTCCTTATTTTATATTTTATTCAACATTTAATTTTCATTTTTATTCACATTCTTATCTTTTTTTTTTTCTTTCAGATGTTCGTTCTCATTTTGATACCATTCAATTGGTAGACCTCACTTTAAATATAATTTAATTTTTATTTATTTATCAATGTTTCTTGTCATTTTACTAACCTATTTTATTTTTAGATCCCTGTACTGTCATTGAAATTCACCATCGCCTGTGTTTAGCTATTTCATAGTAAACTCGAGAATATAATAATGGCCAGTATTGAATTAAAAAAAAAATAACCTAGCAGCTACCAAATTCAAAGTAAAATCACAGGTAACCCATTCGCAACTGCAAACGAAAATTCAAATCATTGGTAAAAGGGCTTCTTACATTTGCTAACCAAAATACAAAAATAACAAGAAACCACAAAATGCGTGTGGACAGTGGTAACAAGTACTTCAAACAAAACGCTCAGTTGCTCGCTCGCCTCATCATATCGCCATCACCATCATCAGCGAAATAAAAAAAAAAAATACACTTAATCGCTTCACCATCCGAATTCATTATTAAAAAAAAAAACAAACAATAAACAAGTTTACTAAAATTTGAGTTATATTTTATTTTATGTTTTTAATTGATTTCTTAATATTTGTTATTTTATTTTATTTCACACAGAAAAAAAGAAACATTATTTTATTTGACAATTTTATTTTACATCAACACATTTGTTATTTTACGTGTGTGTTCTTTTTTTTTATTTTCGTATTTAGTAGTTGCATGCTTAAGCATTTTTTTTCTTCATTTTTCATTACACTTTTGCTACACACATCCATACCATAAATGCTCATTTCATGCAAAAAATTGTAATTTATTTTTGAATTTTGTTTTTTAATTTTTTTCCTTTTTCTTATATTTTTTTCTTTAATTTTCTATAAAAAAAAAAAAAAAACAAAGATTTGAGCAAGAAAGTCGCCAATAAAACAGTCAAGGAGCCATCTAAACCACCCACTCTGGACATCCATCGAAATCTGAGTAGACACTCAATGAATGGCATAGATCCGGTAACGGCAGCTCAAATTAATGGCAATAAGAAGCGTTTCTCCGTGTCGGACGTATCCGATATGTTGTATGAGTTCTATCGTGCAAATGCCGCTGCAAAAGCACCAAAGACTCAAAACACCGACAAATCGTTTCGCCAGAAGTCACCTTCATCGGCCGATGCAGCTGCCGGAGGAGAGAGTGAGTCGTCAAATGCCCGGGGTATCCCCAACGAGCCACAAACTTCAAACACTACGGCTCCAAAAAACTCGCATGGTGATGAAATGACAAACACCAACCAAATGAGCGCCGCAAACAGCACCAGCAGCGCCTTCTCAAGCAAGAAGAACACTTCGTCATTTCATCCCAGAATCAAGTACTCAAGTGTAATGAATAAATCGAGTGCCGCCGCTGCCGCTGCTTCTGTGGCCAATCTTGAGAACACGCCAGCTCAAAGTGTACCGAGTGCAGTTGTGGTGCCACCAACCGATATCAAGCCAATTGTATCGATTCCCGCTTCAGTTATCAAGCCACCGACAATATCATCAGCAGCCCCAGCAGCTGCAGCTATAGCTGCTGCGCTTCTCCGTGACGGCTATCACAATTTTCACCAGCAGTTGAGAGTTCAGGACATTCTCAAGCAGCAGTCGTCCGTAGTGCCATTAGCTCATAACAATCAGTCGGGGGGTAGTGTCCAACCTATAGGTGGCCAAGGCAAAGGACTCCTGTTCGATAGCTATATTCGTAAGGACAATCGCTCATCGGAGAATGAGAACGACCAGAGTGATTCGGATTTTAACGACGACGAGGACGACGATGACGACGGTCGATATTCCGGATTCGATGACATCCACTTGATCGAAGGCTCAAAGTCCTCCTACCACAATCACGGCCATCTGTCCATGCCCCCCTCTGCGAGTGACTATATGTCCGATGAATCTCAGAAATTTATGATGGCCGCTCAGGCACAAGCCTTGAGAAACCTCGAATATTCCCTAAGTGACTATGGCGGCACGAACCCCAACGAAGAGCCAAACTATCAGTGCCGTCACTGTGGCAAGAAATATCGCTGGAAGTCGACTCTTCGTCGCCATGAAAATGTCGAATGCGGTGGCAAGGAACCGGCTCATCAGTGTCCCTATTGTCCCTACAAGTCCAAGCAGAGAGGGAATTTAGGCGTTCACGTCCGTAAGCACCATTCGAACTTGCCACAATTGGCGAGCAAACGACGTTCTAAGTACTCCCAGCAGCGTGAGGTGAAGATTGAAGCTGAGAAGGCTTTCTAAATGCAAACAGCGCACAGCTCTTCTGCGAAAGGTTATGGGTATGAACTTAAGAATTGCTATAAAAGATTACTGCAACGACTTAAGCACATTATTATAAGATTTTTTTAAGAATTTGTATTTTTTTTTAAATTTTGTTTTATCTACTGACTGACTGAAGGTCTTTGCTAAATGTATTTCTATGGCCTGCCCTACTCTAAATGTGCTGCTTTTTGTATTTATTAATTTTTTTTAAACGTTCCCATACAAACTATTATATTAAATAAGATTACCTACATAATTTGATTTTATTTTTTTTATTTTCTAATAAAAAGCGCAAATAATTGGTGATAAATCAAAAAAATAATCTTAGTTTAGATCATTATTCCAAAAAAAAAAAAATATTAAAATTATTTATTCCTTAAATTTACTCCTTAATTCCTTAAACGAAAATCCATTTTACCCTGATCTCTATTTACTTCTGCTGACTGATTTTTTAAGACATTTAAAAAGTTTATACTTGTCCAGACTTTATTCTATTTTTTTTTAAAGACTGAATTTTAAGTTAGAACTTCTTTTTTAAGTAATCGATGGAATTTTGACCAATGATTTTGGCATTTCTAATTTTTTTTTTTACTTTTTCATAGGAACTCCCATTAGTTTATAGGAAAACGTAATATAGTCATCTTTATAGGCCATAATTTTTTAAAACAAAAACAAAATTCAGACAAGGACAACCAATGAGAAATTATTGTATGTTTAGGTTTTATTTTATCCCTTTTTTGTATTTTATTATAAGCATGCAACAAGTCGTCTAAAAACCGTAGGTAATTTTATTTTTAACTTTTTTTTATTATTTGAGTTAGATGATTGGTTAGACCCAGTGGTAGGGGAAGGTTATGTCTAGTTCAATGTGTCATTCATATAGGGTCATCACAAATCTCAATTTTGTTAAGTGCAACTTGTACAAAATGTTGCAATTAATATTGTTCGAAAATTGGGAATTTTTCGTGGTTCATGGGGTATTTTACGTCCGATTACTTCAGTATTTAAGAACTTTCTATGGTTAAGATGAGTTTAAAAATAAATCTGAAATTTGTTTATTTATAGAATAGTAAATGCCGGAACAATAAGCGAATTATTTACATCCATATGTTTGTGACAGTTAAAATGTGAACATTGCAATTGTGCTATCTCCCTTTTTAGCCCTCAATAATTATTGTTTTATTTGGCAAGCCTGATAGAGACGAGGACCCTACCTTATACGGGTATGTACCGATATCTTTAATTCGAATAACTTTGGTCCCTATTGTGAGTGTCGATAGTTGATCGTTGATCGACAACTTTGATTGTCGATTGCGATTGATATTTGTCGATTTGACTGTCGCTTGTAGTCGATTACAAATGTCAGATCGATGCTTTCTCTTGGAAGTGAAAAAAATTTCTGCTTATAGCTAAAATAAATCGACGCAATCGACAATAGTCGACAATCACAATAAGGTCCTTTATTTGACCAACGAATCTTGAAAAACAGAACGGAGATTGATGGTTAATCACATTTTTAATGATAATGATTTAAAAAAATAATCTCCTGTGAAATATTTTGTCACTTTTTCATGGTTTATGGTTTCAAGGCTAGTTAGCTAGTTGACCGAGTCTCGACCAGTGCAGGGAGTACCTGACAACTTCCAATTATGCGGACCGATTCTACAATGCAATGGCTCTGTCCTTAAAACGGATATTCGGGCTTCTTTGTTGTCTCGAATCTGGGGGCTAGAACAATCCGCGCAACCTGCTCCAAAAGAGGTCGTATGACTGCGCATGTTGCACGTAATTTCTACGTAAGCGTATGGTCCCAATGGGTACATGCCGTGTACTAGCACCTTAAGTGAACTACTCCGTATGTAACCGATAATTACCACCTAACCTAAGCTAACCTTCCGGATTTGCATTAGAATGAAAATTGCGTCGTTCTGTCGCACTGGTATGTGGCAAATAGTGTGTTGCCGAACACACAGGACAGGGCATGGTATATGATTTTATATGCGACAATAAGTAACCATACGCTGCGATAGCAAGACATAGGATAATCTAGTTTTAGATGGAACTAATGGAGACTTACTGCATGTGCGCTACCAAAATAACATCACCATATTCAAAGTGCGCCGCTGGTAAAAACCATCAGGGCCAGCGGCCTTATAGCTATTTTATAGCTGACCCAGTCTCTTACATTTACTGGTGGTGGAACTTAAATACATTTACTATTTCTGTACTTCGCTGTTTCGAATTGCTTTGTTTTATTCACCCCTATCATGGAATCCGCAGGGGGAATTATTCACGGAAAAGAATATTTTGGTATCGTTGAATCCGCAAATTAAACAGTAATTATGTCATATAGGTAGGTTAGGTATATACGTATGCCTAATATTAACACATACTATTGGTAGGGTGTGGTTTTTTTTCCAGATTTCTGTTCACTTTACGGATTCGACGATACCAAAATATTCTTTTCCGTGAACAATTCCCCCGGCGGATTCCATGATAGGGGTGATCATAAAATATTTGTATTTCGTTTCAATCGCGAGATTCTTCAATCTCATTGAGGTGGAAGACTGCTTAGGCCTTTTTTCTTAACGTACAGGATCTTCTTCGCCGCCCATCTCAAGGTTTGGGGGGTTATTCCCAAATGCGCTGCAGAATTATTAAAAGCGGAATTAAGATCGTCTTTGCTTTTGCTTATATTTTCAATTTGACTTCCGATTTTCCATTTATATTCCCAAAACTTTGACAGCTTTTTGCCGTTAAAAGAATTTAGTTTTTTTTTTTATCCGAAATTATCCGCCAGCAATTCGTTACCTAAATAGCTATATCACTTTCAAATGGACCGAATTTCTTCTGAAAATACAAAATTACCAACCCGCCATGAAAAGCGATCCGCCGCGCATTTAAGAATAAGCCCCTGGTCAAACCAACGCGAAAATGCGAATACCGGAGCGAATTTCACAAGGGAAACGATGGGATATACCGCCATCGCCGTGTATGAATTTATTTCCCGCTTTTGCGTTTCGGTTTGGTTTGAGTAGACCTTACTCTTCTTTTGCTGTCTTTGTGTTGATTTGCTGCGCTTTCACTTGTGGATAATCTGTCCATTCTGTGCATAGCTAAAAACCTACGATGGTTTCGGCTTGCTCTTTGACGATGGCGATGTCGTGAAACTGTTATAACGCCAACACAGCGCATCTAAGCATGCATATTGAACATATATATGAGTGTTCTTCACTTTCTGTGGACTCTGTAGTCAGGCTACTTAGGTCTGAAATTGGTTTTAGTTCCTCTCATATTAGTTGAGGTTCAGTTTTAAGCTACTTTTACAGATATCAAAAATCTAGTCAATTTTTGACATGCTGACGTCTCAAAATTTGTCTTATTTGGCTTATTAGATCGTCATGATCATGAGTAAATGTTATTCGTGAGCGTGTCAACCCCAACTGACATCCGATCACACAATACCAATCGTGAGGTCATGCGGGTGCTATTTTTTCACTTTGAATCCCCAAAGGAAAATAACTTGTTTTGACCTATCGGACGTGAGGTCGGATATTGCGCTACATGTTTTCCACTTTGAGGAGGTTAGAGTGGACATTGATCCCTAGGACCTAGTTATTAATATGTACATAGACTCCAATCATGATAACATAAGAATAATAAACGATAGTTTTACAAATTTTTTTGATGAAACCGGCTAAATTGGTTAGTTAGCAACAAGTGTTCGGAAACTAGAAATAGGGCAGACCAAACAATGGTATGATATAGTAGGTCACAGGGTTTCAAAGGTGCTGTGGCTTTAGTTAGATTGGAAAAATATCTGTAGAATTATTAAAAAACAGCAGATCAATGTTACGAATGGCGATACGGATATTCTCTGGGCACTCCCTTTAGAAAGCACGCTAGAATATTAGGTTTAATAAATACGAATACGTGAAGGTATTGTAAGGACATACATGTCGCAGAGGATATTACTCATCTTCTCTGTAAATGTCAACCTATTGCTCGGAATAGAAGGAAACACTTAGGAAGAAAATTCTTCTACAATTTGAAGGAGGTTGTCCTCTCAAACAAAATTGAAACAACATTTTTAGATTCTGCAGCGAAATTAAGTGTTTGGTTGAATTGGCTTAGGTTTTTGACCGTGAAGGTTCCGCAGCGATGGCGATGGGCCCAATATGGTGCCTAGTCTTCTGTGTTGAAATTACACACCCTATTCAACCTAACATAAACCAACTAGAAGAGTTCTTGCGCTCTCGGATATAATTTTCATGTAATAGACAATTTAGAACTTTATTCATTAATTATTTTTTACAATTACCCACATGACTATGACATATTCGCAAGGAAAATACTTCACTCCAAACATTGGTTTGAATATTCGTCTTCTCCATCAGGAACCAAATACAAGACTCTTTTAAAATTATTTGTGTAGTATTTATTTTCTTAGGCATGCTTATACAAGGATAAGTAAATTCAAAAACTAGATTTATTACAGCTGATTTTTTTGTTTAATATTTACGATAACAGTCTGATTGATTATACATACATTTATTTTATATAACAGTCACACAATTACTATATATTTTATTTTATCTTTAAAAAGAATCTCTGCCCTTAATTATGAATAAACATTTATATAAATTATCATATTTTACATAGGTTCTAAATATTCAGTATCATTAATTTTATTCATTTCGTTTCATAATTTTGATTTCTAATCAATTCAATGCCTTATGATAATCTCTATTAAAAATATTATTAAATTAAAATGATAAAATATAATCAAAATCCAAAATGCAAAAACGGTAACTATACGTAAAACCTTTTTGTGATTTTTAAGTATAACTTAAAGAATTAAATGAAAACACATCATTTTATGTTAAGAAATTTATAGGAGCCATATTATATAAGCAAAAAAAAAAATCCCATATATAAGATATTTCATTTAACCCTAGGACACTAATTCGGGAGTTATTTTTTGTTACATTACGCACTTTCAACTGAAATCAAAGTTCAGATAGGGTGGTTCTAGGGGGTCGTTCTATTTTTGAAAGGAATGTACGTTACCTATAATTGTGTGCCCTGTATTAATGTGTCGTTAGACGTTCTCGTCAGGAGCCTGAAATTACTTTCTCAGTTAGAATAAAGCCACTGTGCTGACAAATTATGACAATAGGCCCGTTGTTACAATTTTAATGTAAAGGCACTTTAGCTTAACCTAGATTACTTACCCTGCAATCGTATTGTGGTTCTTTCATAAGAGACTGTCAAATATTAAAATGTCAAATGGTGGGGATGATTTCTTCCACAGATATGGAACTTACAAAAATGTTAGGAAGGCTTTGGGAGTCAAAAGTGCAGTGCAGGCATTTGACAGTTGTTTTTTCAAATTCGTACTACACACAAGAAAATTTTTGAGTAAGAAATAATGAGATTCTCAGTGGAGGCATATCTCTCAGTTTCGGTAAGAAAACGGATAAAACTCGCACAAGTGAATGGTTGTGAAAAGCTATTCCTAACATCTTTTATAGAAGGAAATTCTAAATCCTGAAACACTCAGACCAATCCCGGTCCATTGTACTACCAAACACAAACGCCCCTTTTGGTATAGTGGCGGAGAAACTATGAAGATGCAATTCGTTTCAATGTATTGTCGGTGGGAGAGAATTGCTGTTCCCTGCCTATTTTGTTATTTACATATTTCAATCATTCATCTATTCATTCTACTTACTGTCTTTTTGAAATTGTACATTGAAAATGTAGAGTCCGTATTATAAAACAACAATAAAATAAACAAAAAAAATTATCTTATTCTAGCTTCCTGGCTCTTAACGACTCCTCTAAACTTAACTATATTCTTATAACTATAGCCTTTCGGACTTAAATCTATCGATTGTCTAAGTTTGGTTATTTTTTTTTATTTTCAAGAAACTTCCAAAAACTTGAATTCTTTATTATTTTTGTTTGCTTTGCTTGTCTGCCCTCACCTCTTTGTCAAGCCACCAAAACTAGGTGAACTGCTTTCCGGTATCGACACTATCCTTATCCATAATTGCGGTATTAAAACAGGAGAGCTTCTCAGCATTGGCAGCATACCCGTCGTGGGTGAGACGCTTATCCATCGCAAAGCGATGGCTGTGGCACAATACTGGCACACTATCTTTACTTTGGACTTACCCCTTCATATCTGCATAAAGAAATGCCTCAGGCTGGTTGTTGCCAAACCAGATTGTACTCTCGTGGTACATTAAATTCGGGTAAAAATCACCAGAGACCAGATTTTTAGCGTTGGCCATCGCCATTGCAAAGTGCCTTCGAATCACCTTAATAAGGAAATTGTCAATTCTATTTAATCGATCCTCATTGTATAGGTTCTTGTTGGGATAATATTTTATGTACTCAGACTCAGGAGTTCTAAACAACCCGAAGCAGGCCCTAACAAACTGTCTCTCATGCATCCGATTTTTTTCCATATAGGAAGGCGCTATATTGAACCAAATGGGACAGCCATACGTTATGATCGGCCTAATAAGGGGCACGTAGCATATATAACCCTTACTCTAGAAACAAATTGACTGCTGCGAAACAATTTCCTTGTTAGAGCATGAGAACTCTTGGCCCCAGCAAGACAAACACTGACTCCGACCACTACACCATTGCTACCAAATTAGTTCAGCATGTTCAGCATATCGTATTATACAAAAACCAATTATGGTCTTATGCGCATGAAGTGGTGAAAATATTGTAAACATCGAAACCTGCCAAATGTATCTCAAATTCATATGCCCAAAATGACCCTACTCGTAGCTAAAACTTAATGAAAACACAATTTCTTAAACGTTTAGTGTTCTAGGGTTAACTTTGCCTGCTATCTCTAGCTCTAACGAACAATTTTGAAACACACAAAAGGTGCTTATTACTCAATTGCCTTAAAACGTATACGTACATAAATATTTATAAATATTCTTATGATAAGCACGGATTTAACAAAAATCCCCATAAATAAGCTACAAAAACAAAAAAATAAAAAAAATAAAAAATACATCTATGTCAAGGCAACTTACAAATAAAAATATTTCCTCTTTGTGTGTGCAACAACTATAAAAGACTGCTTTACACTAAAGAACTATTTTTTCTCACTCACTAAATAAAATATTAAAAATAAAAATATTTCATCAATATCTAGCTATAAGAAACAATTAAAAATGCAACAAGAAATCTATTTAAAAAAAAGAGTATTACGAATGGCCAAATCTACTGTACTATTTATTTATTCTAAGACTGTTTTAATTTTGACTCATTCGATTTGATATCTATTAACAAATAAGTAAATCAACAAGACTTACTTTAAGGAATATTTTTTTTAACAAAGAGGAAATTAAATTGACAACCAACTATCAAAACAAACATTTCTTAACAGTCTTAATGCGAAAAAAAATACATACATATACCAAAACCTTTTTATTATTATTATTATTACGTTAGCATTTAAGTGTATACCTACTCAATATTAATATTAAATTTTCTTTTTATTTGAAACTTGTTAATATACGCACATACTTTTTGGCTTTGTTTTTATATACATATTTGAACAAAAATTACATACATTTTCTATGAAAAAAAAAACAACTGTAATCTCATCTAAATTTTATAAATTTTCGGCGTAAAAATAAAGACAAAATCAAATTATTTTTAATTGATTTAATATGTTTTTGGATATTATTAGATTTTAATTATAATTTATAAATAAAAAAATCAATCAATTTGTTTGCACAATTAGCAAGATTATAATTAAGTTCATTATGATTATTGATTTTAAATAAATAGAATGCATATCCACAATTATTAATATTATTTTTAATTTTTATACGAAAAGAATATATATATTTTTACTGAACATTATTATATGAAATTTTTGTAACCATTAACATAAAAACATATATTTATACTAACACACAATGAAGATAAGCAATAAAAATAATGTGTCAATATGTAAAACAAAAAAAAAATATGTTTAGCATTTTCACTTGTTTTTACTTGGGAATCCTTTTGAAATAGTTATCCACACTTTCTGGTCTAAATATGTCCTACCTTTCTAGGATCAATAGGTACGTTTTTTTACTTATTTACGCTATTTTTTATGCATGTAAGCATTTTTAATTTAAAAGGCATGTTGAGTAATATATTTATCTTTTCAGGTGCTCCAAGACTTAATATGAATAAAAAAATGTTATTCATATTGCTGGACCTGGATTTACAAGAACCGTTATTTCGATCTTCACAATAAATAAATGGATATATTATAGGATTATAGTCACTATTTTTGATTAGGGCATGTAGTTAGAGTCAACCACATTTTAAACTCTTCTATCTTCTGGAAAAACATTGTTTTGGATACTCTTGGTCGTAGAGGTATATTCTCCATACTTATTTGGTGGCACTACAGTTCAGGGTGGACCTGATCCTCATCCAACAATACGTCTCTCCAGTCAGCTCTGTATTTGAACAACCCTCCTCCTGTGTCGCACTCCAAGTTGGTTTTACTTGCGCGCGCCATCTAAGGCAATGTCAACGCCCATCAACGCAAACGTGACCGAATATTTTACAAAGAAATATTTCTCAAGAAGAAATTTCTCTTCATCCACTTTGGATAGAGTCCAAGCTTCAGTGCCATCCATACAACAAGAGAGGGATGGTCATGGTCTTTTATGAAAAGTTATCCCTTAGGCAGACCTAGCTGCCAACTAATAAGCAGTGCGCTAGTGCAGGCATAGGAAAAACGAGCATTCACCCCTATTGCCGTTGGCGTTTGTCGTATACGACTTGTGTTTCGTGTCGATTTTTTTTTAACTTTTGTTAAGAATTTTATTTCCTTTTCTATGTGTTCACCATCATTTTAATTCATTTGTCTCAAAAAAGTTAAAAACAGCGACTAAAACACGAACCGAAATACGAGTCGTTTACGACAAACGCCAACGGCAATAGGGGTGATTGTCTTAAAAATTAAAAAAAAAAATTTCAGAAAGTCGATTTATTCTCATTTTTTGCATTTTACGAAAGAACATTATTATCTAAAACCTAACTAATACAATTTCTGTGCACGGGCAAAGCCGGGCGAGTACAGCTAGTAGTTTACAAAATCGTTTCCCATCATATGTGTTTGTTTTTATATTTTGCTAAAATATTTTTAAATTTTTTTTAAAGAAACTTTAATATTTAAAGAATTTAAATCGAAGTCGAACATTAATGAAAGGTTAAAATTAGAAGCTTCGTCTGGGAAAAATTTACTCTTGGGTGTTACCAAAAAATCATTCAATGAAAATAATACCCTATTCACACAAAGCCGAAAACTGGGTTTTCGCGAAAACAGTCGAAAACTTCATCGAAAACGAGTTGTTTGAGGTCTTTTTCCATGAAACCTGGGAAACTATATTTATTTATCTTGAATGATAATGAAAGCATTCGGTCAGTTATTGCTTAAATATTTTTAAAGCGTAAACAAGCCATACAATTAGTTACACGGATGCGTCAGAACAATAAACTTACTATTTTTTCCACTATGGTAATTTATTCCAACAATTATCTAAAAAGAAAAAGATAAGAATTATTTACTTTGCACTTACAGATATCTTATAGTAATAGCAGACTCAAAATGTCTTGTTTAATCTGATGAGATGTTGACTTGCGTACGTCCTACCTATTCGTATCAAGACGATTCCAAAGAATACGGTAAGAAAATTTCAACTTGAAATGTAAAATTTTATTCTCGATTTTATGTCAATAAAAAATGCAACAGTAAGAAAATGCATCCAAACAATTTATTTTAGCTTACATCAACATTTTGTAAAATTAAAGCATTCCAATATTATGTATTTGTCCCAACAGTAAAAGCTCACACAAACAATGGTTGCGAGAACCTAAGCCTAGGGTCTAAATATGTACCTCCAAAATGATTTTCTTATTTAATTCAAAAGTTCGAAAGGGCTCTAACGGCTCTAAACAATTTTGACGAAATGAAGGTAAAATGACCGAACCGTTCTAAACTCAATGCCGAACACAGCATTCAGTGGATCTATAATAACGTTCAGATAATGATTTTTCTGTTATGTTAGGCCCCAGTTATAGCAATAAGTAAAAAATAAATAAATAAATACTTGGCGCAACAGGCGTGTATATATACACCCTAGGCCTCTAGTTTTTCACAACTCTCCGTTTGTGTGTGTTTTATTTTTGGGACGAATGGAAGGGACCTACAATTTTATGACGATTTCGAACGGCTTAATTGACAAGATTTTTCAGGGGGTTTTTCCTAAATGCGCGGCGGATCGTATTGAAAGCGATATCGACCGTCTTTTTCCCAATTAGACTTCCAATTTTCCATTTATTTTCCCAAAAGTTTCACAGCTCTTTCCCGTCACAAGAATTTAGTTGATTTTTTATCCGCAATAAATCCACCAGCAATCCGTCACCTGAATAGCTATGGCTTTTGAATGGATCGAATCGCTTTTGGAAATACAAAAATGTGCACGACTGGATCTAATGTAGTTTTCCATTAGGACATAAAATCAATTTTTTTTTGATTCGGATCACTTTTTGCAGATCTCAATAATTTATTTACCTTGCACAGCTGTTTTACGTCATTCAGAATTTGTGTTCAAAACAAAATTACGAAAAGCCTCATGAAAAGCTTTTATTCAGAACAAAAACATAAATAATGGACATGGACTTAATTTTGGAACAATTACTATCATCTTCGTCATCTTCTTCTTCTTCCTCGTCATCGTGGATTTCGATTCATCGTCAATATGATTATTGATTACCCACATTAAGTTCGTATGTTTTCCTCGACAAACGAAAAAAATTTGCACAGCTGATGTACTGTCTAAAAACGCATTAATACATTTACAAAAGCAAATCAATCTGCTATCGTGTTCCATTCGCCACGAAAAATCTGAGATCTGAAATAAAAATCTGATGGTCCCAATGGAAAACGACATAACTTTCAGCAAAAGGTATATTTAATAACGTAATATATGTACGTTACATAAACATAGGTATTAACTAAAACACTTTATTACTTGTAAATTTCACCCCCAACTGACACTTGAAGGAGACAAGTATGCGATGAATTTCGAAATATTCATAAAACGGCTATATTCGAGTTTTCTGAGAAAAACTAAGTATGTACGTGATCTTGTTTAGAATGCTTATGTTGTCTTAAATTGTGTATTTTGATCAAAATCGCTAGAGCGTTTTTTTTTTGTAAAATTATGCTGACAAATGTTACAATTTTGGATTCGAAAAGCACTGTTATTAAACTGTTTAGCTGAAAACTGAGTACGACGTATTCTTCAGGATATAAACATTACCTAGCTGTTACATTTTCATCCAAATCGAAAATGGCGTTTTCGAGATGTGCGCAGTTTTTAAAGTACCATTTTTAGCGATTGGGGTGGATATCAAAGGACGAAGTCATCAAGAATGACCATACTAGGTACCTGTCTTAAAAACAAGTTTTTGTTAAAATCATTTGTACCGTTTTCGAGAAAAAGACAATTTTCAAGGTGCCATTGCTGGACTCTTTAGCGAAAAACTGGGTATGCAGTCAAGTTAAGGATGCTACTCATTCATGTAGAATAAGGTAGAACCAGAGGTTTAAAAGGTATTGCTGAACTTCTCGAGAAGTAAACAACATCGGCTTCTCCAGAGAGAAGTCCCGATTTTGGGCAGTGGCACTGAGAACGTCCAAATACGTATCCATTTAATCTAATGAGACAACAAATTTCTAGTCTCGACTTTTTATTAGCTTTATCTCATTGTTGTGAGACACTGCCATGATTTTTGCACGAGAAATCAAAACATGACATCTGTCTCGCAAACGATCAATCTCTGAGATCTGTCTCACTTCATTTTTGCATACGAACTCGAGGTAAAGCTATAAAAAGCTCATTGTCAGATCATTGACAGATCTAACAATATTGTAACACCGCGTCTCCACAAGAAATATTTCAAAGCTTCCCATCTGTCATTTCTCATAGAAAGAAATAACGATAGTATGCAATAAAATGTAGGGTGGGCATTTCATATCTTACTATTTCCATAGCCATCACACGAAAACACATGCGTCACAACAAAAAAGTACACCCCATAGAATACTATCGATAGCAAGCTATGAACTGAGCGATAGATGGAATACCATTTTTCTCTCTGGTTTGTGCTATTTGTGGTCTCCTCTCCTCGAGCAATTCTCATAGCATGCTATATGGCATTCTATGAAAAATTGCTCGTGGAGACGAACGGGTAAGATCTGATTTTTCCACAATCTGCATGAAAAGTCATAAATAAGTCATCAGGAAGCTATTTTTGGACTCTTGCTCGTCAAACTTTAAATCGATTTCGGCACAGGCGTTTGGTTTACCTTGAACGAAAGTCCGTGTAAATCGCTCTTAATAAAAAAAAGGTGTGGATGTGAGTGACCTTTTAACATCCACATTAAATTGATTGAAAGTCACAATAGTTAATTTTTTATGCAAAATTAGGAGTTCGTAAAATTTAACCCGAGGACTTAAAGTAAAATCTTTAATTTTATTGTATCGCATTCACAATAGGTTAAACTAATGTCGATTTCCATTGGGCTTTTACCGTTTTGCTCTCAGATCTCAGATTTTTGCTGCCCAATGGAACATGAAATGAGATTACTTTTTGTTTGCATTTGTGTTGGTGTATTATTTGACAGTCAGCTATTTTTTTTATTGCAATTTGTGTTTACAAATGTCTCTTGCTTTGGTATTGGTGAAAGTATGTGTGAATCTCGCCCTCGAATCGAGATTCGAAAAAGTGATCTGAATCTGAAAAAAAGTGCTTTTTCTTGCCCAATGGAAATCGACATGAGATCAATCCGCCATATTTTTTTTAATTGTAATTCAAACTTAAATCGCGACATGTGACATTCTGTTGCTCTAGCTGTAATAAGCCTCGTAACTCAAGATCGGTTTACAGTTTAACCTATTCGCCCTTATCAAACCGAGCTTGACCGCTTAATTTTAATAATTTGTAGTGATCATTTGAAAACCACCAAGCAATCGACAAAAATCTATGGAATCAAATTAAATGCTTCGTATATGAATTATAACGACATAGCGCTTTACTAATAATTATTTTTATAGTCACACCTATTGCCGTTGGCGTTTGTCGTAAACGACTCGTATTTCGGTTCGTTTTTTAGTCGCTGTTTTTAACTTTTTTGAGACAAATGAATTGAAATGATGGTGAACACATCGAAAAGGAAATAAAATTGTTAACAAAAGTTTAAAAAAAATCTGAACATTGTTGTACAACGACACGAAACATAAGTCGTATATGACAAACGCCAATAGCAATAGGGGTGCGTTTGTGCGAACTCACTATAGCGAAAATTGCCATATAAATTATATTTTTATATATTTATTTATATACATATATATTTAAGGTAAAGGTTAAGAATGGTTATGGTAACGCCCTACTACTATCTAAGCAGCTTCAATAATTTTAATTTATTTTTCGACTTACTCGCTGTATTATACATATGTCAATGTCAACACTTCATCTTCATTATGAGGGAACATCTAAGTGCTACCGAAGACACACAAAGCTTACTAAAAAGAAAAATATTTAAAATAATTTAAATTAATCTCTAAATAATTAATTTTTTTGCTTATTATTTACTGGAACATTTACTAACATTTCACACTTCTTTTTAATTTTCAGACTCTGGCAAGGAAATGTACGAAGAGTTATACGAAGAACTAGATGACGAAGAGTGCTGTCATGTTGTCGAATTACTAGAATCTGAAACTAATGACGATGACGAAGTAGAAGTTGAAATTGAAAGGCGAATTCAAGAGAAACCAATTATAAGAACAGTTGAGATTTTGTCACCCACACTTAAACTACCGAAAACGGTACTCACAAGAGCAGTCATAAATCCAACAGTGACCAAAAAACCACCAGTGGGCAAAATACCACAAGTGTCTAGACGAAAACAACAATTTGGCACCAAACCAATTCAAGTTGTACACGTGGATCGGGTAAAGGAATTGGCAGACTTTTTAAAAATATCTGCTATGAAGAGCGAGTTGTATACAAAACGACCAAGTGTTCGAAAATAAGAGAATAGATATTTTCTAATTTTATGTGCAAAGTTTTGCATTAATTTGTTTTGCTTCAGTTAACTGCGGACATAATTTGTTGTATAATGTATCTTTTAAATATTTTTATGTTTGGCTAAATAAATTTTAACTTTTTACGGGTATAACGAGAACTTTAACTTGTAGAAGGTAGGTTAGGTTGTTAATCTATAATATTTTTTTTAACTTATAGGGTCAACCATAAAAGGATTATAATTAAAAATTCTTACATTCAGTCAAGCACTTAAAATGGGAAACTGAACCCAATATGTCGACGACTTACAATTACTATGTAATCAGTCATTGGCTTCAGCTAGATTATACCCGTGTAGCGAGTATATAATCCTATAATAGTTCTCTAATATAATTCACATAATTATGCCTTAATCACAATACTCTCTTCAGCCCGTTTAACGCTTTGTTTAAAACTCAATCAATTGTATGCTTATGCACGCAATGGGCGATTGTGTCTTTCAGCATACAGTCTGCAACGTATAGCAAAAATAGCTCCGTCAGTCGATATGTAATGTATCTTCTGTTGTTCACAATAAAACTATCACTTGGTGATTTTTTTTGTCTTTTTTGTTTCCCCTTGATTCCTCAACAATAACCGTCCCTAAACTCAACAGTTATATGTGTTGCAGGTCACAATAGCTATTTTTTTATTTTTTATTAGTAAGAGCAAACATTCCCATTAATTATTGAACACACCGTCGTTCAAGTGGCTGCCTCGGCTAGATTCGCAGATCGCAGTAGCGCATTCTGTCACTCCAATATTCCAAGACTTTGTTGATGGTTTCGGCTGTAGCTTACGGATTGCTTGGATAATATTGGCCTTAAGTGCCTGAATCGTTTCCGGATTGTTAGCATAACAGCGGTCCTTCACGGTTAGCCACAAAAAAGAGTCCAAAGGGGTCAAATTGCAGCTCCGGGGCGGCTAATTGAAATCGCCAAGACGGCTGATAACAAGATTTGGGAATTTGGTGCTCGAAAGATCGATTGTGGCATGGGCTGTGTGACATGGCCAGAAGTCATCCAAATCCATGTCTTCAATTTCAGTAAAGTCGGTTTACATGGCTCTGTTACGCCCACCGTTGACCGAAACGTTGTTCCCAGTCTCGCTTTCGAAGAAAAATGGTCCAGTAATGCATCAACTCCACAATTCGCAGCCGTATTCTCGTCTGTACGTACGACGCACGGCGCGACCGCGCGTCTTGACTTTCTGTCAAGATTTCCAGTGGGAAACAGCTGTCAGTTTCAAAATAACCTATAATTTAAAAAGAAACCACTAGATGGCCCACCCTTTTACAAAATTTTAGTTTATTTTTTGTTGTGTAACTTTTGAAGATTTTTTACAAATTATTTTTTTTTTTTTGTTTGATTAAAGTTGTCGTTTTCGTTATACCCTTTATGAATAACAATAAACTTAAGTTTAAGTTAAGAAATGTCCAACTATTGTAATTTCTTTTAAAAATTAATAAAATTGACTAATAAAAATATGTAGATAAAAACATTATTTTAAGAGGAAACTAGAGTTAATGGGCCTTACTAAAAATCATTTTTAACCTTCACATTGTAGGTCACAATGAATAATTTTGTATAGAAAATTTTTACATTTGTAAGTTCGTAAAATTTAAGCTACGCTCTAAAAATGATTATTAGCACTGTACAATAAATTAATTAAAAGCTAACGATGGCTGCATTTCAAAACGCTGGCAGTTACAACCACAAGAGTTCCAAAACATAGATCTTGGTTATGCAATTCGTAATGTTTCGAAATGTATTGTGAATGAATCAATTGCTCAAATTGTAACTTTTGAAGATTTTTTACAAATGATTTTTTTTTTGTTTGATTAAAGTTGTCGTTTTCGTTATACCCTTTATGAATAACAATAAACTTAAGTTTAAGTTAAGAAATGTCCAACTATTGTAATTTCTTTTAAAAATTAATAAAATTGACTAATAAAAATATGTAGATAAAAACATTATTTTAAGAGGAAACTAGAGTTAATGGGCCTTACTAAAAATCATTTTTAACCTTCACATTGTAGGTCACAATGAATAATTTTGTATAGAAAATTTTTACATTTGTAAGTTCGTAAAATTTAAGCTACGCTCTAAAAATGATTATTAGCACTGTACAATAAATTAATTAAAAGCTAACGATGGCTGCATTTCAAAACGCTGGCAGTTACAACCACAAGAGTTCCAAAACATAGATCTTGGTTATGCAATTCGTAATGTTTCGAAATGTATTGTGAATGAATCAATTGCTCAAATTAAAGCAAACGAAACATCGTGAACAGTTATTATGCTTAAGTGATTAGGTAATGTATTTTCTTATTTAAATTAAACATAAAATTGTTATATAACTGACGAATCTAAGGATAACATTAAAAAAAAATCGCCTCCTCTTTATAGAAACAATGGACCTTTCGGATAATCATTTTTAAACTTCAACATAAATATTTTGACGTCTTGACGGTCACAATGAATAATTGTACCTATGTGGATATTTTAACCATTGTGACTTCGTAAATGTTAGCCTGGACACTACCGTGGAATGTGCTTAAATTTATGTTGCCAATTTTACTTGTAAAAACAAATTTTCTGACCATATAATGGCATAATACAAAAATTGTATTCCAAAGCGTCAACATTTGAAAGCATCATAGATATTATCAAGCAGTATATAAAGCATCATAAGGATGCACTATTTTTGGAGTAGGTGTGTCGGTAGGGGCATTTTCTTGATGTTTTGGAATCTAGCCACCGCAATTAAATGAGGCGACTCAAGGAAATTACTGGACTACTGTGCGAGGGATCCCAGGTTCAATCCCCGGGGGGTAATTCCTAAATGCGCGGCGAATCGTATTGAAAGCGGTACTTCGATTTCGACCGTCTTCGCTTTTGCTTATTCTCAAATGCAAACTGTGCTTTCCAGTTTTTTTTCCAATTAGACAATTTTCCATTTATTTTCCCAAATGTTTGACAGCTTTTTCCCGTCACAAGAATTTAGTTTTTTTTTTTTATCCGCAATAAATCAATCCGTCACATAAATAGCAATCGCTTTTGAGTGGATCGAATCGCTTTTGGAAATACAAAAATACCAATCCGCCATTAAAAACGATCCGCCGCGCATTTTGGAATAAGCCCCCGGAAAATCACAGATTACATCTTAAGGCCTTATGTACGCTAATCTGACATATTTAGTCACCCTGCAATATCCGACCTGCGGTCATATGTTCAAAAAAGCCTAGTCTTCCTTGCTTCTTATTCCTAAAACTACTTCTTCTTAAGGTGCCAGTACCCGATATGTAGCACGCCTCATATATATGTATGTAGCACTGACGTCATTTTGACGTCAGCGAATGGTCCCAATGGGTACATGACGTGTACAAGCTCTCTTTGTGCACTCTCTGTTGACGTCAGAGCTAATAGAATCGCAGTTTTATTAAGGAAAGGCAACGAAGTTATGACAATACAAAATAATTCTATGATTAATAAAATGTACAAATTTTTCAACAAACTAAAATATTTAACAAATTCATCAGTGTTTTTTGAATAAAGTAAATACCTATAATATAATAATATAATAACAAGAGCCACATATATATGAGGCGTGCTACATATCGTTTACTGGCACCTTTAGCAATTCCAGTGAGTATAGCTGCTTCAATGTCACTTGGAAGCAAATTTTGTACTGCCAATGGGATGGAATTTTGGGCGCAGTGTTTAGCGTGTTGAATTACTGTGCGAGGAGGTCCTAGGTTCGATCCCCGGAAAAACATAATTATTACATCTTAGGTTTTTTCCGCTGCGCCACCCCTCGCGAAGGTCAGACTATTATAATCTAATAGAGTATAGCTGTCCTGAAAAAGCTTTCAATTCAGTCGCTCGGACTCGGCATAAAATTGCAGGTCCCTTACATTCGTCTTAAAATAAAACTCACACAAACAAATGGGTTTGAGAAGCTAGACCTAGGGTGTCTATACCGCCATCGATTTATTTATTTTTTTAATGGAATGGGATAATTATCAACACGTAGCTATTAGTCTGATACATAGTAACCAAAAAATTAATAAAAAGTTAAACGTTTGCAAATAGATAGAAATTTAAGTAGAAAACAACATCAAACGTTTTTTGTAGAAAGTGTTTGGCTGCATTCTAATATACGAAATAAAGAGATGATACACATTAAATTCTTTCCTCATTTGATATTCATTTACAGATTTAGATGATTCTCAGTATTATAAAGTTATAAATTGTGAAGAACAAGATGAAAAGTCTCTTAGCATCTACCACGGCCATAATGAATTGTTAAATTTTGACAAAATTTCAAAAAGGAACTATGAAGATTTATCAGCACTATCGAAGGAAGAAATACAGATAGGCGATACCGAATCGACACAGACGGAAGCAGTCAGACCAACAGTGAAGCCGGATCACAATTTAAAAATTACAGCTATACACTACGGCAAACGGCTACAAAAGCGTATGTACAAAAATAAATTACAAATGTCCACACGTTAAAAATAAAGGTTTGCTCAACCTCAAACCAACGCAAAAATCGGTTTGGATGTTGAAAAGTTTAAATCCTGTAGATATGTAAATCAAAAGTTAAAACATGGCTAAAATTAAAGTTCTGATGAAATGCCGGTACAAAAAAAAAAGCTGAACTATACCACCTAATTTGTTGCCAAAGTGGCACCATTCTTGCCAACGCTGTGGTAACGCGTAAGCATTGTCAAGCGCTAGATATGGACAGTTAAAACCATTATGGTCACGCTATCATTTTTAACCATCTAACTTAAGTTTGCTGTAGGTCACAATAGAAAAATTGCACGTGGACAAAATCGCTACTGTGAGATGGTAAATCTTAACTTGGGTACAAAGGCCGTGTGTCAATTGCGCTATAAATATCTGTTTTAAAGTTGGAAGAGAAGATTACCAAACTCCAATCTTAAGCTACTATTACACATGTCAAAAATCGTGTCATTTTTTGACACTCTGACGTCAGTATTTTGTTCTTACGGGTGTAAATGTCCTTTTGACGTCAACATATCAACAATGGACACGATTTTTGACATGTGTAATGGTAGCTTAAGTGTGGAGTTTGGTGAACATCTCTTCCAACACTTTCATAAGTGTCAGCAAATTAGTCGAGAATAATTTTTGACACACGGCTTAAAAACGATTATTATTATACCCCCACTGTGCAATGTTCGCACATTGGCTAAGCTAAGATAACCAGCAGCCCGATAACTAGGTACCACATTAATGGTGTTGCTTTGTATCCAATATTTCAGATTTCCTTTTAAAGGCAAATGCAGTTACTCCACTTCCTGATGCTAGTCGTATTGTATCACTTCCGCCAATAACAAATATGCATGAATTATTTTTACTTGGAAAACCTTTAGAAAACAATGATAGAACTAAAATTTCCAAAGCAGTGATAGACGAATGCCTAAAATACAATCCAGAAAGAGTGTAAATTAATAAACTTTTTTTTTGCGTAACTGACATCTAGTTAACAATAAATTCTTCTAGACTTTCACGTGGAGATTTCTTGGTACTGGCAAACACTATAACTGGAATTTTTAAAACCGAGGTTCAGTCTGTTTACTATGTTCCTGCAACTAAACATTCTGCGGCACGTGGTAAGCTATTTAATGCGTATTATAACAAAAGGACGATGCTAAGTTCCGAGGGAGTCATATCTAGGCGAAAGAAGGCAAATTCCAAGCGACCTAAAGGTAAGTTACCTATTTAGTATTTAAAACAGAAAGGATCTTAAAGATGTTTGAGTTGAAATGTCGGTTGATTGACAAAGTTTGACAGACCTCGCGTTTATGTCATTGAACGACACCAACGTCAGTTCATTTCCACTTATGCCAATTATTGGCAAAAAATCGTTTGTCAGTTGATTGACCAACTTATGAACTCGATGCCAATAAAATTTTCTCTGTCAATTATAGACAAAGTGACATTTTGTGGTTTCTTTGTCAATTATTGGCAAACGCTGTTAGTCAATTCATTCACAAGCAATTTTTCGCTATTTCCACTTGCCAATTGTTTAATTGGCATAAAAATACGTCAATTGTCAATTTCTAATCGACAAGTGGAAACCCAGCATAAGGTCGTTCCTTTAGTTTCGTAGTAACACCCCGTCTCCACGAGCAATATTTCATAGCTTGCCATCTGTCATTTCTGATAGAAAGAAATAACGATAGTATGCAATAAAATGTATGGTGGGCATTTCATATCATACTATTTCCATAGCCATCACACGAAAACACATGCGTCACAACAAAAAAGTACACCCCATAGCATACTATCGATAGCAAGCTATGAGCTGAGCAATAGATGGCATACCATTTTTCATAGAATACTATTTGTGGTCTCCACGAGCAATTTTCATAGCATACTATATGGCAAGCTATGAAATATTGCTCGTGGAGACGGGGTGTAAAGATGGAAAAGACTGTCAAAATGGCTGTGGTGGAGATAAATTCTCTCTCAAAGAGAAAGACTTACGAAAACGTTAGGGAAAACGTCAAATCATCTGTCAATTTTCAGGCGACTGATGTCGTTTTCCATTGGGCAAAAAGAAGAATCTGGAATCAAGAAAATCACTTTTGAAACCGTCGCATTGGCGCAAAAAATACTCTTCTGTTGATTCTGGGGAGAGAATTTCGCTTCTTCTTTCACCGAATTTCATTAATACACCTCCTAATTTCTTCTTTCAAGACGTTGCGTTAGTGATCGTGGGCTTATTTACATAGACCTTTGACTTAAAAAAAATCCCAAAAAAAAATTCCAATGGCGTTAAATCGCAAGATCTGAATGGCCAGTTCTGATCGCAAAAACGACCGATTACACGATTAGGAAGTGACCCATATGCAGTCATTGAATTGTTTCTCTGGCTGTAGGGCATCGTCTTGTTGAAACCACATGTTGGTCACATCATATTCAATTTAGGAACTAAAAACTGGGTCATCATGTCATAATGATCCTATAATGCCTCCAACTCCAAAATCCGAACCAAACAGTCACGCATTGTGGATGCATTCGTTTCTCAATGAATGTCCTTTGTTCTTTCGTATAGCGCTCCAAATTTACTAACCCCGAACTGTCAGCTGTCACATTGTTATCTTTTTCTTCCGTTGGCATCACTGTACTATTAAATTGCGCAAAATTCAAATTTTGCGTGAATTATGGGACACCCATTAGTTCATAGTGTGTTTCTTAATAGTTTGTTGTCCATAATTTCTTTTTTACAAATTTTTCAGTTTTACCCAAGGGAATTGATTTGAAGAATTTGAACTACTTAGAACAGAATAGCTCGGACTTAGACTGGCCACACATTGTCAACAAATGGAGACAAACTTACAAAATCCGTCAGGCAGAATTAAAGTCATCCATGTCTACCCACGATTATATTAAAAAATATCCAGCGTTGCAGCGAGAAAACGGCATTGAATTGGTTAATATTGATTTGAAGAGGATGTACCCAGATGTAGCTGATGTTAGCAATTGGATGTCTCTCTACCCAAAGGTTGTTGATCGTGCACGGAGCTCCAAGGTTAAATCTGTTTTAGGTATAGTTGCAGAAATTGATAATTCTTACGACGAACGTAAGTAGCTGCAGCATTATGAGTAAGATGCCGAGTGGAATAGTGCAATCAAATGAAAAGTAATTTTGTCTCTCTGACCCTTATTGTGATTGTCGATCAGCGATCGTCACGACAATTGTCGATTGCGTCGATTGATTTTAGCTATTCGGACGCACAACATTTTTTAACTTCCAAGAGAAAGCATCGATCAGACATTTGTAATCGACTACAAGCGACTGTCAAATCGACAAATATCGATCGCAATCGACAATCACAGTTCTCGATCGATCGACAGTTGTCGATCAACGATTAACTATCGGCACTCACAATAGGGGCCTTTATCTCTTGCCTTGCTGAAAAAAAATGTTATTCTTCATTCAAAATGTGTTAGTATGTATTAAAAATATATTGCTGGGAAATAACCACTTTTAGCACTTAGCTGGATTTTTGTTTGAATTTCTTTGACTGGATTTTAGATTTTTGACTGTTTTTTTCCAGACAAATCTGACTGGATGCCGGATTTTAAAACGGCAAAGCTAATTATTAGTACCCCCCCCCCCCCCCCTTTTTTATTTGGCTACTATTGCACTCTCCTTTTGGCTCAGATTTGTTCTTCTAAATTTATTACAATTTTCCCAAATAGGATACAAAGCAGACTTATCCCTAATCTTGATAGCTTATATCTTGCCCAATTCCGGAAAGAGAAGTGAAAGCGGTCCAAGGCAAGCAAGACAGACTGAGATCCAAAGGAGATTCATTAAAGAGTACCAGGTATGCTTTTTATGAAAACCGTCATCAACGATCTTAAAATTATATTTTGTTTCAGTCTGTTAAACAAATCGATGCCGAAGAAGGAGAAGCAACTGATTTGCAAATTAAATTCGTTAAGAAGGATGGCGTCATCACATACGCAGATTTTAACATAGCGGGATTCAAATTCAAGTGTAGGAACATATTGCAAGCGTTGAATATTGGTATCGGGTACATAATGGCTCTTGACGTGAAATACCCAAATTTATGCCTGCATGTATGGCAGTTTGTGCAGCTAGCTATTTTCAAAATTGACCTGCCAAATGCAAAGTTGCCATTTATTGAAGCTACTGTTAACGACTTATTGATGGATGTACGAACTACGAAGTAAGAGGAACTTTTCGCAACGGTAGCACAGTGGAATATTTCATAGAGCTGACCATAATTAATTGTTACAGGCAGGAAAGTAATACTACCTTATTAAATTTTAATTAAATGATTTAATTTTATATTAAAAAAAATAATACAATCTCCCAATAATATTGTTTAATGGACTTATGGCTTTGGGGGTAAGTATTGGCTGTGTTACTAGACTTTTGGACTAGCAAGCTAAAGGTTCCAGATTCAATCCAATTTAAAATTTAAAGTTTTTTTGATTCGACCTTTTCATAAGAATGAACCTAAATGCTATGAATCAGTGAGAGCAAAAAAGCACCTTTATTACGGACGCTATAGATGAGATTTTCAGAAGAATAGGACAGGTAAAAAGGTAAGCAGTTTAATAATTGTAATAAGCTAATAAGTTTTGCCAGCATGGATGAAAACCATTTACATTTATGAATATTAAGCTTTTCGTACAACCGACGCATGAAAGTAGAGACTTGGAGCAATCTGGATCATTAAAGATAGTAACTTATTCTTGCATTAGCGAGTTCGCTGAGAAGAGGTATTTTTCGAGATATAGTTTTCTACGAGCTCAGAGGGATGGGCACGTGCATAGGAGGGAAAGAATTGTCTCTTCCTCCTAATCGTTCATGCAGCTTCTACAGAAATCGTTGGAAGGGAGGCCTAGTTTAAGAGCTTACTTGTAGCGAAATGCATACAGAGATTCTCCTTTTCCGGTAGAATGGACAAAGTTGTGCCATGTCTAGCGAGTTCGTTGGCCTTGCAATTCCCTAGAATGTCCCTGGTCGGTACCCAACAAAGTGGAGTTCGATGAGATTATGTTTGTTGACCAAGTGTTTGTGTTATATGTGTTGCGGGCTTTTTGGTCGTTGTTTTCAAATGCAAATAATAAAAGACAATATAAAAACAAATTACAGTGTGGCCATCTAATCAACTGTGATATTTCAGTTTGTTAAGTCTCAAGTTTTTCTGTATAGCATGTAGTGTTTCTATTTATTTATTTATTTATTTTATTGTTGTTTTCTAATACGGACTCTACATTTTCAATGTAAAATTTAAAAAGACAAGCTCCAATAAACTACCCCTGAAGAAGTTGGGAAATACATACCGACGAACCGTAGGGAAAACAATGGAATAGTTCTTTTATTATTCGCATTTGAAAACAACGACCAAAAAGCCCGCAACACATATAACACAAAGTGGAGTTCGATTCGAGTATTTTTTGTCGCAATTTTTTTTGTCGTCAGCGACCTTTGATTCGTTTAAATTTTGTCCGCTTTTTTAAACCCCAATTATCAAATTCCGCATAAAGTAACAAATCCGCCTGAAATTTTCGCATAGCAAAAAAATTGGTATTCTCAAAGTTGTGCGAAGTTTTTTTTTTTTACCTCTGTGAAAATTGTATTTACCTCTCGCGTGCAAAGAATGCCATGAAATAAAAAATGTATTTCAAATTGGCTAAGAAATATATGTATGGTATTAACAATTTTATCAAACTATTTCGATTGAACAAGTGCTTGTCACAGGAATTCATTGATTTCTTGGCTCCTCATATAATTGACCAATTTCGATCTAAGGGTTTCTGAAAAAAGGTAAATATTATATTAAAGCTTACACCAAGTGTTAGATGTTAGATGCCGTCCGATCTAGTAGATTTTTCTCGACGAATATGTGTATTTTCATAGAAATTTACAAGGCGTCGCGTCGGAACAAATTTCCGAAAAGCATTTCGGAAGAATACCTCAAAGCAAAAATCCTCCGATTCGTATGAAATATTTTTTGTGAACTGATAAGGTTTAAAATTTCTTAATCCAGGATTTATAAATAGCTATCGCTTTACCGGGCTAATTGACTGCATCGACTGCACTCATGTTATGGTCTTTGGTCACAAGACCGGTATTCTTCTTTTGTTTTCCTTCCATTTGAATTAGTTTTGGTTTATACTCACAATTCCTTATGAGGGAAGCAAATCCGCCTAGAAAAGGCAGCGAGAATTTTTGAGAATTGGAGTCCAGCCCACCCCAGAGTTTTCGATGTCAAATTTACTCAACCCTCTCAACGTTATAGCTTCCCTGTAGTCTTACCTTTGCATTAAACATTGCTTTTGATTGATACCCTTTATTCAATAGACACATAAAAGAACTGTAATGATAATGTTAATGACTAATTAGGTATCAATGCACAGTTTCGTTTACTTTGCACAATTGCACTGCATTGGGGGTGCGGGTTGATGTATACTCAGCCATCAAGTATAGGCTTTCTAAATACATAAGTACCGGACTAACGTCATTGTCTTTAAGTAAGAATTAACCTATGTATTGTATACTCTTTGTAATATCTTTTGTGGAATTAAGAAACTGTACATTGAAGTGGAAGCATCGTCTGATTATTGCACGACTAAAAAACAGAACATGGGTGAACCTTTATTTTTCTATAGCTATAGTTCCGGGTAGGTGTAGGTGGTGATTTCAATTCGAACCGCTCTAACTGTGATACTTAATGGTTAATGACTTCATGGCAGGTTTAATCACTGTTCTTTGAGAGAATTACTGATTTGATACAGGGTTTTTTACGTTTATATTGTGTGTGATTGATACCGGAAGCTCAAGGAATATATTGTTCCTAGAAATGATCAACGCTGTCATTTACAATACCTACCAGCACAATGTGCTCCTCATCGACGACCTCTTCAAACCAGTTCGCACTGCATTTGGTCCAACGAATGCTTTGTGCCGTGTCCTCCTTTGACGACCAAAGACTGCCAAAGCCGATGTTCCCAATGGGTAGGTACTTTTATTTTACATTGTACACGCAAAAAAATATATGTTAGTGGAAGCTCTTCCTCTTTTATGCATCATGCGACTTGGTCTAGTTCCTTGAAAAGTACAAAAACAGTACAAAATAGCGTGCCATCTCCTATTCATGACATCTTCCGCGGCAGTTACGATCCAAATCCTAACAAAGTTCTTAAACGTTCTGGTTCTGCTTCAGCTCTGCGGAAGTAAGAATTGAAAAGCTCACTCGTAGACGCAGAGTGTTTTTAAGTATACTTTTATTACAAATAATGGAATTTACACTGTTTGCGATTTTGCATCTGTTTCTAATGTTTAGTTTAATAAATCTACTATCAATCATAACTGTGCTGAGCATAGTTTGTACTGACGTTGTTTGAATGTATTTCTTGTCTATCCACCGTCTACACCGTTTTGCATAAAAAATAGAAATAAAAAGAAAGAGTTAACAGAAAACCATCCATAAGAATGGTTATGAAGTCGGTTCATGCTAAACCAACGAGAATGAAGCTACAGATACGAGAGTACATTTTTGGATTATTTCTTTCTTAAACTGCGTGCGAGAGATTTCTTCGGTTTCTATTATAAGAATGCGTTTAGTACGAGCATCCAATGGCGACGCTCAAAAAATCTTCAAAGCCAATTGTTATCTGGCCCTGCTGCTGGGTGTCACGGACTCTAAAGGCTTCGGTAAAACGCTGAATCTGCACACACAATACGATAAACTGATCGACGGAGATCTCTTTTTGTGCGCCCGGGTCACTCTTTTTCATCAGGAACGTAATGAACTCGTCGGAGAATCTAAATCCCATTTGAGTAAATGCTAAAAAAAGAAAAATTACTTGGTCCAACATCGTTAGAGGACAATGGTATGTTTTCTTACCCTGAGAAAGCTCTTCCCTCTCTATGTGCCCGGATTGGTCACGATCATAAGTCTTAAAGACCTGCAGCCACTGATTAATGTAGTTGTATAGCTTCTCGAATTCATACATATCGATAGTTCCACTTGCATCTTTGTCAAACATACCTCCACGCGCAAACAAAATATCAAATTAGCAACACAATAGGGCAATAAATTGAGTCATCAACGCATACGTACTTATCATGAGCTTACAAGCGTTGTCGGAAAAATTCTGACCCTTGCCGTTGATTAAGGCTGCTTTCAGTTCTTCGGCGTTGATTTTACCCGAACGGTCTCGGTCCACCATGGCGAACCACCGTTGTGCTTCGGGTTGGATACCAGCATTTTGGGGTGGAAATGCTCCGGGTGGAGCTGCATAGCCTCCGGGCTGACCGAACCCCTGTTGTGGGTTTGGATTGTAGCCACCGCCATAGCCACCAGGGTAACCGCCCTAAAAATTAAATGTTTTTATAGGTAGGGATTAGCGGATAATATTTGTTACGTACTTGATATGCCATTGCTGATGTGAAATTAATTAGGTTTCCGGGAAAAACAATTAAAACAAGAACACTTTTTCGTGTTTTTTCCTTATATGGATTGACCAAAACTTAATGGGTATTTTGACACTGACACTTCTTGTCAGCCGTGACTTCAAATAAGGCTACTATTGTGAATTGTTAGGATACTGTGTAGTATTCCCATAGCACATTTCAATTCATCAATTATGTATCGGATTTTCGAAATCCCTTTTCATATTAAAGAAAGATATTCGGCCCTAGCGAGGTATCCGTCGGAACGGAGAATTCTCCGCAACGCATACTCCGTCGGAGACTCAAATTACATTCGAGGTATCCGCCTTCGGAAAGTATGATTAAAATGCGACGACGCATTGAATTGACATGATGTTGTTTCGTGGTACATCGCGGTTTTCCTATTTAGTGATTGTTTTTTCGTTTGTTTTTGCTGTGAAAACACAAATTTAAGCAACAAATACAAGCAATTACTTTGGTAAATTTTTTTTTCTTTATTGCTTTCATTTATCAACACTTCACTGCAAATCGTAAACAAATTCCGCAACCAATTTCTGTCGGAGCATATCGGAAGAAAATTCGTATGAAGCTGTCAAAAGTATCAGTAAAAACGCCCTTGATCGCACTGAAACGCAAAACGCCAGTGTGCGCTGCATATTTGTCGGAAAAAAGTTCCGAAAAGGTCTTCCGAAGTATACCTCGAAGCAAAAATCCTCCGATTCGTATGAAATCGGCGAACTTTCTGTTCCGACGGATACCTCGCTAGGGCCGATTAACACAGTCATTATGAAATTAAAATTTGTTTGTCTATGACTGATATTTTTACAAGATGTTTTTGTTCGATTGACGATGCTTACCACAACTTTAAACTGCACCTGTTTTGACATTGTTTATGTCACTGTCCAGAAAAAAAGTAGGTAAATTATTTCAGGGATTAAAATTACTTTCAAAAAAATGCTTTCTATTTTCTTTAGTTAAATTTACTGCGACAATACCCTATGGCAAAAATACCTACCTACTGTGAATACAGCGTTCACTAAACGCCAAACACATTTCAGCCAGCTGAATATAATCGGCATTTGTAAATTTTCGCAGTCAAATAAAAGCAAAGCAAACAACAAAAAACAACACGCCATCAAGATGAGTTTTGTAAATCAACAAATCTTTGCAAACTATCAAGAATATATTGATAATGAACAGGAGTTGCGTGAGGTAATAAATATATAATCGATTGTTGAGTTACTTTTGTTTTTTGTTATAGAAAATCCGCGCAGTTGTCCGGCAAATTGAACAACATGTAAAGGAGGCAACTATTCGGCTGCAAATTATCCACTCGGATATTGAGAAAAGTGAGTTGTTATTTTTATAAAACTTCAAGAATAACCATTATTTGTACAAACGAAAAGTTAAAGAATATAATTTTGCGCGTTTTTGTCGCCCGGGCGAAAAAGAAGATAAATAAAAACCAGCAGACTAAATTCATATCCTACGTGTTGGCATTAACTCTGCACACAAAAGAAGATAAAAATTGTTACTATTGGAGTTAGTGTATGTACTCCTACGTTAATTATATTGAGTACTCTTTTAGGCTTGGAAGTATTCTCGTACACAGTAACCAACTTACAGATACAGCAACTCACCTTAAATGTGAGTACCGTCGTGTCAGTACCACGGACATTATAATGAATAAATTGGTTTATACATGCTACACACGAGCACATCCTGCTTCTTCACTTAAAGCTCTATTCTCAAAGTCTTGTCAGCTTGTAACAAGAAACTGCATCCATCAAGTGGGAAAATGCTTCCCGAACATCGTTCTTAATTTTTTGTCACCGTTTCTTTCTAGCTTTATAAATAATGAAGCTACAATTATTCTAATTTCAGTTGATCAAGCATGCCTTGAAGCACGAAAGCTTTTTGAAAAATGCGCCATCGGCTACAAGGCGCTGGCTGAACTAATACCTACTGCACAATACCACAGGTTTGGTCTCAAATTCTCAACAACGTTGAAATAACCAAATATTCCTTTTTTTCTTTTTAGGTATTCAGATCATTGGACTTTCATAACACAACGCATCGTATTTCTTATTGCGTTGACTGTTTATCTGGAGGCCGGATTCTTGGTCACTCGTGAGACTGTTGCCGAAATTATTGGCTGTAAGTCATAATGAATTTTATTTAAAGTTTTCCAAATTAAATAAATGCATTTTAATTTGTGCAGTAAAAACCGTCCAATCTGAGGGTTTTCACTTGGAGATCGAAGACTACCTCATGGGAATTCTATTGATGGCATCTGAATTGTCCCGATTCGCTACAAACTCTGTCACATTGGGTGACTACGAGCGGCCTCTCAATATTTCCAGATTCATTGCTGATCTTAACTCTGGGTTTCGTCTGCTGAATCTCAAAAATGATGGGCTAAGGAAGCGCTTCGACGCGCTAAAGTATGATGTGAAGAAAATCGAAGAGGTCGTCTATGATATTAGTATTCGAGGGCTGCGCACTTCACAGCAAGCTCAACCTGTTGAACAGTAAGCCGAAATGTATTTATTTTTCTACTGTAATGCAAATTATACTACAAATTATGAAGTAATAAAATATCTTAGTTGTAAATGCGCTTTATTTTGTATATGTAACTGTTGCTGACTATTGTACCAACACCAACCGGGCTTCCAAGAAGTGTAATCAATCAGATAGTCGCATCATGAGGTGATAGGATCAAGTTTGGCATATCTCTTGCTATTCTTCCCTTTCCCGAATGAACCACAGTACAGTTTTATTGACAACGTGTCGACTGATAGTAGGTATATGTAGTATACATAATTAAGTATAAAGACCATTGTTTAAAGCCTAAAGAGGTCGTTTCTCTTTTTAATTTTTATTAATGATATTCTGCGAAGAACTCCTTGTCCGAAAACATTCCTTTGCCAAAGACAGCAGACTCAAAAAATGGGATTATGTAAGCTTAAGTTAGCGTCAAACTGCTAGCGAACTATCAATTTCATACACAACCTGCGAGGAAAATGTTTCCAACATTCGTCATTTTTCATACACCCCTATCGGGAATAACATTTCTCCCGAAATATTTCCCTTTTTCACAAAATAGGTATCGTGAAAAATTTTTCAAATTTCTCTCTCTTTTCGCTAATATTTTTTATGATATTTTGAAAATTGCTAAAAATGACTATTTTAGCCACTTTTTCCTCCTTTTCATACAAAATTTTTCTGAGATCATCCCATTCAAAAAATCATAAAAAATATGAGCGAAAAGATTTTCGAAATTCGAAAATGAAGTCACAGACCGAGGAAAATAGTCAAAAAAGTAAACTTTTACAAAAGTTCGAAATTTTCAATGGGTACTTAATGGGTTAAGGAAAGTTTTGTGACCTTTCCATTGATGCCAAGATTTACATGAAGTAGGTAAGTTCAAATTATGAGTAGAATTTACTTTAGTTTTGTCAAAATACTTATGGCCACCATTGTAGACAAAATGGTATTACCATATGTACAAGATGTCTTATGTCGTTTTCCATTGGGCGCATCCGATTTTTATTTCAGATCACAGATTTTCTTTGGCAAATGGAACATGAAAGCAGATTGATCTGCCCTTGTAAATATATTAGCGCGTTATTTGACAGTAAGTACATCGGCTGTGCAAATTGTTTTCGTTTGTCGGTGGAAACATACGAACTTCATATTAATAATGATATCGACGAAAAACCGAAATCCACCGATGACGAATTTCCATAATTAAGTCCATATCCATTATTTACGTTTTTGTTCTGAATAATTGCTTTTCAAGAGAGTTTTAGTAATTTCGTTTTGAATTCAAATTTAAATTCAAATGTATTGCGAGAGTATGCGTAAATCTCGTAAATTATCGAGATCTGCAAAAAGTGATCCGAATCAAAAAAAATATTGATCATTTTGCCCAATGGAAAACCACATTATTCTTCTATGGCTGGTAATATAAATGTGTTTCATTTAAAATATTTATTTTTAAGTAACAAGTTCAGTGTTAAACTGACCACTACTCGTTAACAAATTCAAGAGCCTAAGGGGCTTGTTTTGCATTTGCACCCTAATTTACCTAACTCCTTAATTTTTCGTGTAGCATTTTCATTAAACTTACTAAATGAAACGTTTAAAGAATATTCCCTCGCCGACAGCGACATCAAGCTGAGGTTCGTTAAAAGTTACATGGCGAAGTCAACTTGCAAATTTTCATTAACGATGGTATAATTGATAAGTTTTTTTTTGCTTCCACACTTTGACCATCAGTAACTGCACTGATACACACATCTATAGATACAAAAATGTGTAACTGTAGGTGAAATCAAATAATATTCTTGTGTCCACGCAGCCACGTTGGCGAGTGCGAGGTTATACAAGGACATTTGAAAAATCAATCAGCCAAACCTGCCAGACAAATTTAATTAAAACCTCCAACTACACTCAGTGGAATCCCTAGGGTAGGTATACACACACGGCTCCTAGTTAGTTACTACCAGCTTTAGTTGATTTTATGTTTTATATTTTTGCCAAACAAACATTTTGTGTGCAACTTCGTTGTGGGGTGCTCTCCTCTCATCCTTTAAAATGACTTTGTGAGTGCGCTTGAAAAGTTTCAAGTACATACCCACATTTATTTAGACGGCATTTCTGTTTTTTTTTCCTTCGGAGGCAAATAAAACACTCTATATACATCAGTTTATATTTTAAATAGATAATTATATTTTATTAAAATTAAATCATTTTACTTTACAAATATTTGAATGCGACTTTTTTTGTTTTCATACTTGTATGTATACAACTTATGTATATTATAATATATTTATTTGGTTTCTTAATTTTGTTGTCAGTCCTAAAAACTTAAATTATATAGTCTAAATAAGATTGCACTTAGTTATAAAAAATTTGTTTACCTAGAATGAATATTTTTTTTTGTTTTATTTTATTGTTTAACACTAGATCTTTATTTTGCGTGGGAGATTTTTTTTTAGTCTTATTTCATAAAATTTAAATAAATTGCATTATTACTTTGAATTTAATTTAAAATCATTTAAAGAAAATTTTTTTATTTTATAATGAAACATTTACAAAGTAAGGATTTTGTTGATTTAAATGGAATGTTTATTGAATAAAGTCGTTAACGAAAAACTTGTTTACATAATGTAGTCATTACTTAGTGTTAAGTTTTGGTATACTTTGCATTGTTAAAAGCTATAACCGGTGCGCAATAAACAAAAGAGGTGCGTTTTTCTATTATTTTAACAGTTTCATTTAAAGTCTGGTCTATTGAGTTTTCACTTGTATAAGATAAATCTGTACCTAAAGCTACTACTTCTATTACACTCATGTCAAAAATTGTGTTTTCGACATGTGTAATAGTAGCTTAACAACGCAGCTAGTAAAATTCTAAATCTACATCTATTCGAAGGAACATTCTAGGGGTTCTGATAGTTTTCTGTTTTAGGCCTGGCCAGAATAACCAAAGCAGCATTACATAACAAGTATATTCAATAAGGGGGATAAATAAGAGTACTACATATAAGAGGCGGCGGTATATAAAGGGTTGGCTGAGGTCTTCAATGTCGGGAAGTTCCCAAGCTCTTTCTAGTACTTTTGAAAATTAATATGAAACGATAGGCTCTTTTTGAGTCCAAGTACGAAATGCCAAATCGTTTAATAGCACACCACAGCTGAAAGCCTTTACAATCCAATTTCCAAGCTCCGAAACAAACACTAAACAGTGCCCAAATCATGTTTTAAGGCAGTAGACATCGTAATCTGTATGAAAATCATTTCCAGGACTTCATAATCTGTTCAAATTCGTCTGATCTTGATAGTTATGATATGACTTATGATCTACATTATTTCCGTGTCAACTTTTTTTATGGCTTCTTTTTAAAAAAAAATTACGGAAGTCTAGTCGCAATAAAGTAGATACATTTTAGAACATACAAAGGTGGAAGAGGGACATAATTTTGGGACTGCATTTGTGCTCCGGGAGCAAGATAATAAAATATCCTTATGCTAATTTGTTGACGTTTTCTTTTGCTCGAGTTTTGGTAGAATGTTGAAGAGGAAATAAAACACTGAATTTCAATTAATTAATACTGTAAAACTTAATAAAACTCTGTTTTAAGATTAGAGTTTGGTGAACTTATCTTTCAACACTTTTATAAGAAAACTATCCGAAGATAATAATTATTTAGCCCAATTGACATACGGCCTAAGACAACGACTATAAGTGGCAGACTGTCAGTGTCATTGTGGTGAATAATAATCACGTTCAAAAATCTGCTTTAGTAAGTCTGACAGCTATCTTCTGTTTCTTTACTTTTGAATTTTTTAGGTCTGTTCCTTTACTTTTAAATCTTATGAATTCTTACTAATTCTTAGGAGTCTGTCCCCTGCCTATTGCCTCTCACAGACCATCACTAAGGAGGGAGACTGGTGACAGATTTTGCGGTTGATGGATTGTCTGTTGGAAAATAATTTCCTTTTGACGATCAGTCCACATGACAGAGACTGGTTCTAGAGGCAGAAAAGCTTGATTGAATCACTCAGTCCTATACTGTTTGGTACCGAAAAGAGAGGTCGCGATTTGTCTTCGTTGAAAAGGCGTTTAGTCTTCGGAGAGGGCACAGGGGTGATCGAAACAGTCTAACCTCCCGCTGGTAGCCTCTGACAGTCCGTTAGTAAGAAGGGTGGCTGGTCCAGATCAGGCAAGACTGCGACGGGAGAGAACGACGAAGGGTGACCGAAACAATCTAATCCTCCGCCTATCCCTTCACCAAGCAGGCATACAATCCCAATCTTTTTCATACTGCGACTCCCTAGATATGTTGA